>JAOVVB010274406.1:0-17842 GCA_028570985.1 Heterobranchus longifilis | reverse complement strand
GTCCTACGTCACCTGTAACGTACCAAGTATTTTTCTTTCCTAAACTTAAGTAATTCCGTCTCACAACTTTAACCTCGTGTTTGAAACATCGATCGTGGGGCCGTTTCTCGACGTTAAATGTTGCGGTCATTTTTCGTAAGATATCATACGAATCCGTTCATGAGAACGTTGACTGATATGTTGCTCTGCTGCTTTGACATACAGCTGGTGTTCAGGTTGTTGGTCATTCAAATTAATACAAAAACCATGAATGCTATGCAGACTTCATTATATAGACTTTTCTCTCAGCACCCCCAACTCTGGCTGACTTCCTGCAGCGCCTCTGAGCAAAACAGTGAATCCTCAGCAGCTACAGGACTATACTGCTCTACTGAGAGCAAGACAAGGACTCCAGAGTTACAAAATACAAACACTGCAGTGCCAATGCAACAATGCCCAGTCAAATTTAAAGCCAATTTTTCTAGATATAAACATTCTTGCGCTCAAAACAAGCAAATTTGGCTGCCAGTGCAGTAAGTGAATTTTTTATTAAATTCAATTAAATTGTATTTATAGGGTCATATCATAACAAAAGTTATCTCAGGATACTTTTCATATAGAGCAGGACGAGAACAGGCTCAAAGTCCCAACATGATTGATAAGATATCTTAAAATAAGTCAGGCTGTCTGACTGTCATAAACACATCACATCTGGAAATAAGATCAAAATGACTCATTTCAAGCAATCTAGTTTAGTTTATTGATGCAAAATTCAAGCTTCTAGCCTTGAAGTGAATGCATAGACGTCCCTTGTGTCTAGTTAAAAATAATAAATAAAGGCAAAATTGCTTATTAACACAAGACAAGTGATATTTTACTTAAAGGATCTTCCTTAGAAAGCGCAATTTATACTAGAAACCTTTAAAAAATTACATCTAAATATGAGATTATTAAACTTGGTTAGATCTGCAGTTTTTGCAGTGTTCAATAAAGGAGCGGTATAACAAATGGGTTTTAATATCCTTGTTCTTTGGGCCACATATATAATTAATCATCTTATTTACATTATACTCTACTTAAAAGAGGATATATGGTTATAATTTAAATCAACAAACCAAAAAGATGAATGTGTTTATACACTTTTTTGGCTTTTCCCCCCTAAAACAAACCATTGATAAAAATCATTCGGTGTGCAGTTTGGAAAGATGTCTTTTCTCTGTAATATCTGAGACTGCAGTGGCTCTCCGTTTTATTATCAATATTTTTAACAACCGCAAAAGACTCTTCAAAAGGCTGCAACTGCCCCCTGGGCTGCACTTTTAATATTACTGACCAAAGGCCTCTTTTATTTAGTCCAAACAGCACATTAAGTGATAGACATAAGGGAGAATATCCCAGTATTAACATAAAAACTGTAAAGCTTATTTGAGGAAGCCATTAGGAATTAGAAAGATACAAACTACTGCTTAAAGGCCTCGCAGATATTCAGAAAACTGTTGGTTGTGCAAATCACAACTTATCTACTTATATCTAATTAAATACTTGATAATCAAACCTTACCTTACCAGGATGAGTCCTGCTATTCATTTCCTTGTACATTTTTAATAGATTGTATCTTACTAAAATAATAATAATAATAAATAATAATAATAATAATAATAATAATAATAATAATAATAATAATAATAATAATATAAATTAAAATTCAAAACACTGTCCGCGGGGGCAATTTGCAGAGGCACATAACATCACAGTAACACAAGTTTACACAACTGAGGAAAGTCATCAGTCTGTAAAATTTAAAAACTACATACATTTTTATTTTTTATTAAAGCAAGGGTAAACTGTAGGCTGCACACTATGACAATGTATAAAACATAAATGCAAAAATAAGCTGTACACATTATAATGATAACACTTTATAATAATACTAAAAAATATATGAATTATAACATTAGAGCAAAAAATAGTTTATGATAATAATTATATTCGTGCAAAAATAGCTGTACACATTATGAGAAAGATATGAGAACGATAATCCTAGTGTAAAATAAAAGTATAATGCAATAGCCTCTGCTGAAATATGGTGCATAACCTCAAACTGTTATTTATTTGTGATTATTATAGTCATTATTTCTTCATATTTTTTTGTAGTAGGGGCTTTACTTGTAGGATTATATCAATCTATATTACGACAGCGCCATCTAGTGTTCAGCCTTTAGAACATACAGTTTAATTTTGTCCCTCCCAGTCTTTAATTTTATTGGCTAAAGTGTTGTTATACGTCGGTCACGTTCTGCTTCCCCATTGGCTCAGCGATGTGTCCGTCACCAGCTTGCGGAAGTGTAACCACCCACAACAAAGATGGAGGACGATATCTCAGATTTGAGCAGACCACAAATGTACTTGTTTGGTGAGCTCTCTTATTCTGGCAAACCTAAAAAAATATTCGGTCGCACAAACAGTTTTATTGCCATGTTATCATGCACAAATAGCCATTTAACATTTTTAGCCGGAGGAAGTTAGTTAAATAGCTGGCTAACGTGCCTGCCCCTACTCGCGCCAATTCAGCTCTTTTGTTAGCTAGCCGAGCAAAGCATGGAGATACAGCAGCTATAGCAAAGAGTAACTCCCAGCATCTCAAACTATCGTATGTATTTGTGTATTTTGTTCGTGACAAGTGCAAACACAAGGTTAGTTACACGTTGCACGTATCGTTTTCCTCAGGTTGTACCCTCAAATCGGAGAAACCGGAGTTCAAAGTTGACGTAGACGACGATGATACGGAGCAACAGCTGTCACTCAAAGCAGTAAGGAAGACACTTTGTATTGCACGTAGACTAACTGTTATTACAATAAGGGTTACATATATGAAGTAGCAGTTTGTTTAGACGTTAAAAACGCGAGCTGACTGATTGAAATGATACGTTAGTGTAGCCAAACTCATTTCCAGTAACGTACGCAGTGAAGAGGTCACAAGAATTGAGGCAAAGTACTCAAGTAACGTTATGGTACAGTTTTTAGATACTTGTACTTTACTTGAGTAAGTTAGCCGTTTTCAAATGTCTGCTGCTTTATACTTCTACTCCACTACAAACCAGAGACAAATATGTCTAAATATAAAAATATGGTAGCCTACTTTTTACTGCACTACAGTTATTTAATTACTTTAGTTATAGGCTACTTTGCAGATTCAGATAATGATATGAAATATAATCAACAAAGACATTATTATGTTGACAAGTTATTTATGTCTGTTTTGCCTTGTGGCAGCAGTTTTCTTGTCCATACCTATTAGAAAATAATGTTTGTTATTTCCATGCAGGCTCATAAAGCCTGGAAAAGCTTTTTCAAAACTCTGATAGAATAGTGTAATATTTTGGACACATATAGAGTTAATGTGTCTTTGTTTTGATGTCCAGGTGACAGTAGTTACAGATATGTTCTTTTGGTGGTTTCTATGATTTCATATAGCGACCTCTTTTGATCTCTTATTAAACTTCTCTCTCCTACATGTTTGGAAAAAGGCAAAAAAACGAACAGCTGTGAAATATCAAAACCTGCTAAATTGTTGTTTATAGTTGTACATTGGACTACATAGTAAATGTAGCTGCTGCCTAGTCGATAATTGTTTGATCTATCAAATTTACAAAATAATGAAGATTACCAATCAAGAGACTACATGAATATTTTAAATGTATTTTTTGTCTTAGTCAAAAAAGGTAGTTTTTAATGTGAAACAGAGAAAAGCAAGAAACATGCTAACCCTAACATTAGAGCCTGACCGATAAAGTCTGGGTGCTAATTTTAACAGCTGTACCCCAAAAATATTTGGGAACTATTCTGGGAAAACAACTACTTTAACAGCTAATCACACTTATAGTAATGAGATCATAATCAGTCAAACAGGAACTCTAGTATTCCCCTTCAAATTTAGACCCTTACTGGAGGCAATAATCTTCCTAATCTTCCTTTAAAAAAGAAAATAAAGTCAAAGGTTATCAGGAGAAATGGTGTTGAGTCAGCTGTGCTTCTTGTCCAGGTGTGTCTGGGGGCCGAGGCTGAGGATAAGTTCCACATGGTGGAAGTCGAAGGCCTCACTTATGATGGAAAAACAACCAAAGTGCCACTGGTTGTCCTGAAACCGTCCGTCCTGCCCTCTGTGAGTGAATCTTTTTGAACTAGGAATAGTAAAAGTAAAATAACTTTCAGCCTCTTCCATGCTTAATGAAATGACAAAAAATAAAAAGGAAACTAATTTATACTATGATGCATACAGGAACCAATTCTACATCATATTAAAGGATGCAAATTGTATATTAACAATGATAAACTTGCTTATTTTGTTGTTGTAACTGTTATCTTTTTTGCTGTCCAGATGAGTTTAGGTGGATTTGAGATCACGCCTCCAGTTACCTTCCGTCTCCAGTCCGGTTCTGGACCGGTCCACATCAGCGGGCAGCATTTTGTTAGTGAGTATTAAGACAACAGCTGCTACTACTGCCTTTTCTTCTTCTAGAATTACAGACATGCAAAATATAACTCAGGTAACAGTTCACCATGTCATTAAAATGAAGTCCTTACCTACTCCAAACTATGTCAGTCAAAAGTACAGTGAAGTTAATGTAGCTTCATTTTATAGACCCATAAAATATAAAGTGTCCATTATATTTCTTCAAACTTTCATTTTGTGTTGAACTTGTTTCTTTTACACGGTTTGTACAAAGTTTGGAAAATGGTTAATTTTAACAGTTATTTTCAAGGGTAGGAATATTGTCTCCTGGCTTCTCACACCAGACGCAGAGTGGACTCTAACCCTAAATGAGAAAGTAAAATAACTGAATGGCTTGCCATGAGCATTAAACCTAATTTAAATATGCAGATATTTTGTAATGTAAATATTCCTCAGAGATAATGTCATTATTTTGTTCATTTAACAATTTAGATGTGCCGTTTTTGGTTTAGGTACCTTGAAAGTGCTTTAATTTTACTCTTTAAGATTTGTTTCTTTACAGTTTGATTTAGTGCGACAAATGAATAACAGGGAAACACATTTAAGTACAAAAACAGCTACGCTTTTTACTTTGACTAATCACAAATCAAAGATTTTACAAATAGTTTGCTTGTAATACTACTATCTATTTCTTATTGTTAGAATTTTAGCATTTCACTGATTCACTGATGAAAAATATCACTCTGTTTCTAATAATGTTTATGAGTCTGTACAAGAGCTGTCCAGGTAAATCTGACTTAAACAGAATTCATCAGTGCAGTTTCAGTAACCAGAGTTTCCTCTGCAGGTGTGAAGGATTCAGAGGATGAAGAAGAGGAAAACAACACGTCACCGGTGAAGCGGCCTGCAAGCCTGATGTCGGGGAAGAAGCCTCCGTTGGTAACGACCTCTGTGTTCTTTACTTTAGTCAAATCATGATGTGTCACTTTTATTTCAGGTTTAGATGATGATAAGAGTTGTAAAAACTTCTCTGTCGCAGCTCTGTTAGCTTACGCAACAAAACCAAATACATGTCACATTTAGTGAAAAAAAATGAAACATTAAAAAAAAGTATTTTGTCCTCCAGTGCTTATACCCAAACATTAATGACCACCCAGGCCATCTGTAAAACTCTAATGGTGTGACTGACAAAATTATTTTCTTTGTAGAAAAAACTAAAGATGGATTCTGACGACGACGAGGAAGACGACAGCGATGATGACGAGTATGTTTTTTATGCAGATTTTTTTCTGTCACTGTGAATGCATTAAAAAAAACACCACACTGATCTGTCTAGTCAGATGCACAAAGAATACAAGCCATCATTTTATTCACTACTTTTTTTTCTCTAGCATTTTGTGCAGACAACTTACGTTAATGTATTTTCTCTTCCTTCTTTTTGTAGCGATGACGAAGATGACGACAGCGATGAAAATGATGTGAAGGCTCAGAAGAATGTCGGAAAAGAGCTCAAAAAAGTAAGCCCTGTGTTTTTTTTGTTCCTTTTTATGAACAATATTGAAAAATGTGAACTGTGTTTGTACCTGTGAAAAAACTTTTGACATATCTGATAGTTTCAAAACATGCGATGTCGGGCTGCACGATATTGGAAAAAAACCACATTGCAATATTTTTCCCCTGCAATATATATTGTGATATTAAAAAATATCCTTCAGGAATTTTCACCCACGAAATAAAACTCATACTTCATATAATAATTAAATACTTTGTACACACTTCCTCCTGGACAACCCCTGACGCACCGAGGACCGTCCACCCCGACCGTCTCTCCTTGTGTTTAACGTCACAGCCGTCACAGCTTTACACAATGTTACACAGCTTTACACAATGTTACACAACTTTACATGGCCAAACGGAGCCAGCTCGCTGTCAGGAGCCGGCTGAGAGCCAGCTCCGGCTCACGTGTTGCACTCTAAAAGGTCTGTGTGGAAACAAACAAAACATTGCACGCCCTGCGATGTCGATGCTGAAACGATATATCGTGCAGCTCTAATACAGTGTATAATAATGGGGTAGATATTGGAATATAAACATATACTTTTTTTAAAAAAGATTATTTTTGGGGCTATTTTGCCTTTTATGATAGTACAGCTTGAAGATTGACAGGAAACGGGAGAGAGAGTGAGGACGACACACAGCAAAGGGCCGCAGGTCGGATTCAAATCTGGGCCCCTGCAGGACTCGGCCTACACGGGACGCGTGCTCTCGAGGCCGCCCCATAAACATATACATTTATGGCCGGGGATATTATCCTTTACACCACATGCAATATCAACACTCTATGAATTACATGACCCAGTATGACTGTCATGACATTAAAAGGTAATTTATTGAAAAATACAACATGCTAATATTAATGTAGAGCTTCTGTGCAGCAGTTTGCTGCACTGATACTCAGTTTGGTTCATCTGGGCAGGTGAAACAATGTTATTTGAACTTGAGTGGCACCAAATAATCACACTAAAGCACGCTGACAGATAAGTCTCTGTCCTTAAACATGCAACTTCAACATTGCATTTAACATAGTCTGAACCAATGCTACTTTTCTTCATCTATTCTTCTCGGTTAAGAACAACAAAGAATTTCAAGAGCCTTAGTAGTTTAGGTTTGAATAAAGTTAAATATATTAGTTTTTCTTTGTTTTTTGAAGCTATCTACAGTGTTTGTAACTCCTTTTGTTGCATCACTAACGTCACTGTTCAAACCAAGCTAAATCTCCTTGTAGGACACCAAACATTAATTTGTACAGTAGATTAAATTATCTTTGAGTGTTTTCAGTCCCCTGCTGTCCACCAGGTGTCAGGGTAGCCACGGGCTTGCCCTCCGTGTTTTCGTGTGAAAGGAATTTCTCTGTTGCTGCCTGCTCCCACTTTTTGTTTCTACCACATCATGTAAACTCCCACAGTCTGTATCCTATAGTAGCATTTCATTTCAGCAGGCCCTTCCCATTCGTGCACTCACTGACCGTCCACCTCTTTGTATGAGACAAAACATGGAACTTTTTCATCCTGTTCGCTCATGTACCCACCTGTTTTCCACGAGTAAAACACAGGGTCTGCGTGGCGTAATGATCGGATTTCTCCTCTGTAATCTGCTTAAATTCTCACGTCTCACCAACAGGACGGCACTATGTTATCCTATACATACACACACACACACACACACACACACACACACACACACCCCCACACACACACACAGACAGACATGCACACGCGCACACTCATACAGTAGACATTTACACTTACTGTAAATGTGCAAGGACACATGCATACTTGCAAAAATGCACAGACAGTAAACAGTCATTAACAATACATACGGTACATATGCAGAGAAGCACACACTACATACAGTTACACACGCACGCATGCACGTACGTACACACACACACACACACACCCGTTATGGGAAACATCTTCCCCCATTTTTCTGTAACACTGCATATCTTTGTCCCTCTGTCATCCCACTGTTAATATGATTGCTCCTTTTTATCGTCTCTCATGCCATTTCAGCTTTGCACCTGGCCTTTGCCTTTGAACACTTGTTTTGCGTGTTACCACAATCGTTTGCAAGTGTGTGGGTACATGTGTGTATCTGCCTCGTTTTTTACGCCGGTGTCTGTTTGTGATTTCTTTTTTTTTTTTTAAACACGCTATCCAAGTGCAAACTGTGCCAGGCAAAAGATCAAAGCAGGGCAGATGCGCATACCTGCGACGTGAGCGCCGATCCCTGCCTCAGGGTCAGATGACAGCTGAGCATTTCTGTCACCTGTTGATTTATTCTGTTGTCTTCTCCTCCAATACCTCCACCTCCGTCTCCCCGTACCCCTCCCCTCTGCTCCGTGACCTTAATCTTTTTCTTCACCCTTCTTCTCTTTAGCTCCGCAGTTATCCTGTCTCATTCTTTTGTAATGAAAGCACAAAACTACAAAGTCAGGCTGGGAGCAATTTTTTTTCATATAGTTTTTGTACCCTTTTAAAATTCTATCGAAGGTCATTACTGTTTTAAAGGGATAGTTCAGATTTTTTGAAGTGAGGTTGTATGAGGTACTTATCCATAGTCGGTGTATAATCTACAGTAGATGGCGGTCGGCACGCCCCCAGTTTGGAGAAACAGACAGGAGTCCTGACACGGAAGCTAAGCAATGTACTGCTGTGGATGGATAAAAATGTATTTTAGCCACCTAAAAAGGACCACCTAAAAACTCAATAAGTGTATGCTATATTTAGAATATTTTCACAGATTGACCTTGCTGTCAGACAGCTCTTTACAACAGGAAACTGAAGCTGTTATATCGCTCTCGTCAAAGACACCAGACTCCTTTGACAAAAACAATAATTTTACCTCGCAGAACACAGGAGTTGCTGGTCTACTGCTGCCTCCATCAGTTAGCTTGTTTGTGTTACTGTGTTTTAAAGATAATTTTTTTTGGCCATTTTATGCCTTTATTTGATAGTGACAGCAGAGAGAGTCAGGAAATGTGGGGAAAGAGAGTAGGGGAATGACATGCAGCAAATAGTCTGGTGGCGGGATAAAGCCTTACTTCCTGTCCGCACAGGAAGTCTGTGTCCGTGTTCCCGTTCCCAAAGTCTCGTCGCTACGGGAAACAAACAACAACCTCCGAGTTATCAACCTACACGCTGAAAATAACACGTTTTGAAGATCTGGATGGTGTAATAAGGCAGGCCTGCTCTGTTCTTTCAGTGAATGATTGTAAAGATCTACAAATAATATATTTACATCATTTTCGTGGAGGTGTTGCACTGAAACGGGTTCCCTCCTGACACTATTTTGCAGAGAAACTGTCGGGGCGTGGTGCCGCCCAGGAGGATTGTGATTGTTTTAAGCAAATACAAACAGGCCAGGGAGTTTTTTTTCACTATCCAGGAGTGAAAGCATATTCAATCCAGACTTTCCCCCAGCAGCGCTGTGGAGATAAGTCTGGCTATATGAGACTAGAGTAATAAAGAGTAGCTGTTGCAGTAAATTCTCTGTAGGACATGATCATTATTCAAAATCTGTGTGTATTGCGATATGTATTGTGGCCTATGTATCGTGATAGGTATCGTATATACCAGTGTTTCCCACCCTTTTTCCTTAAGGGACCCCCTTTTCTATCATTGAGTAAACTCACGACCCCTGACTAAGTGTCATATTTTATGGATATTTCTTTCAATGCATAACAATAATAGTACAGAAAAAAAAAAAAAAACTACAATTAACCCAAATAGTGAAAGCAATAACTTGAGACATTTGGATGCATTTTGAGCAAATTATTTCCTTGCATCAGAGTTGAGTTTTCCTGATATATTTTTAGGACATTTTTATTTTTTTATCTTACACCCCTTAAAATAAGGAAGGCCTTGCGACCCCCCATGAATCTTTGGCGACCCCTAGCAGGGGTCGGGACCCCCAGGTTGGGAAACAGTGGTATATACTATACCCAGCCCGAGTCCATACAATATGTAGCAAAAACATCAAGGTTCCTGTTGAACTTTTTTTCCCTCACTGTAAACATTTTGAAAAGCACAGGTGTAATTAAGAACTGAAATTAACAGCTGCTGTCGTTAATGTTATTAATTACAACTGTGCCTTGAAAAAGCCCACTGGCCTATTGCCTGCTGGCATAAAAAATCCATTAAAACTCATTAGGCGGAAAAGCAGAAGATAACATCCCCTGCCTCTTTATAATCTTTACTACTATACAGCATTATTTATTAACTACTAAACCTTTTTAAAGCCTAATAGTGTGTAGTGGTGTGCATCCTTGGCATGCAAACAAGCATCAGGCCTGGGATGATGTCACGTCTAGAGCTGTAAGAGTGTGTCATTCTGCCTCCCCGCTGTCAACTCAAAGAAAACGAGAGATGGAGAGATTCAGCTGGGCAACAGAATGGCCACTCATTCACTCCAATCAGGGCGGAAAATCGAGAGACAAGAGACCCCTTCCCTGCTGGACACACACACACACACACACACACACACACACACACACTGAGCATGACTGGCTTCCTGTGGCCCTGGCAGCAGTTGAAAGTGGTCGGTGGGATCAGACGAAACAAGTCGGGCCTCTATTGTAACAGATGACTAGAAGAGCGGTGTCACCACTCTGAAGCTCCCCGCCACTCCGCTGAAGGGTGGGCGGGGCTTGTCAAAGGATGAGCTCATGTGCGTGGCGGTTACTCTTGTTGTCATTATTTACTGCTGGTGTTTGGTTGCGCTGACATGCAGCTTCTTTGTGGACAGGAGCACAGATCAGAAACCATGAAACGTCTGTAAAGCCACCGATGTATCTGTCATGGTCAGAAGCTATTACTGTCAAGTTCGCCTCCTCCTTTAGAAGTCAGAGGCTCCTATTGTTCTCAGCTCGGAGATACATATTGCTGCTTTCGACTAATTGAATACATCATGTTGAGCCACTGTAGTTTTTAGCTCAGACCAGTATGGGACCAGCCTGGTCTCACGAAATGGCGTATGAATAACACGGCAGTTTGTCAAGTCATTTTGCGTGTTATGGAAGAAGGAGCTGCTGGGTGGTTGGATGAGGGCAAACAAACACAGGACTTGAGACCGCTGTTCGTGTCCCGTGTGAAACCAAAGTTGAGTTATTTACGTACGTAACTGAATTTACACAACAAACTTATTTTAACCCAAACCACGATATTTAAACGTACCAATTGGTTTTGTTGCCTAAACACACATTTTGTTTGAATTCACAATGCTCGTGTAGCCAGACCTCCACAGCGCTGTGTCTGTGCTGGCGGGAGGGTCTTGATTCAATGTGCCTTCACGCTGGTATAGGGGGAAAACTCCCTGGCTTGTTTGCATTTCTTTAAATCAATCACAATCATCTTGGGCGGCGCTACACCCCGGATACAGCGACAGTACCTCTGGAAAATAGAGTCGGGAGGAAACTTGTTTTGGTGGAACATTTACACGTGTAGAGTCATTAAAATGGCCAATTCCCCGTAAAAAGAAAACGCCACATAAAACATTAAAAGGCGTATGTCGACTGTGTGATGAGGCTTTTTACTGATACAAGAACCAAACATAATTTGATCCTCGGTGCCTGAGAGCCAGTGAAGACTCCATTAGCTCTGGAGGAGCCAGTGTTGCTAACTTAGCGATTTTTGTTGCTAGATTTGGCATCTTTCTAGACCCCCTCTGCGACTTTATTTCTAAAAAGCAACTAGAGACAAATTTAGGGAGTTTTTCAGTCCATCAGGGAAAAGGCGAGAAAGTAATTAATTCCTGTGCATGCTGCTCGGAGTAACCACACAGCTCTTCTGCCAACAACGCTGGCCGACTGGGCTCTGTGTGTGTGTGTGGGGGGGGCAGGCAATGTGAGAGTCCAGTGACTACCAGGCCAGACTCTGTTAACATATTGCTTAATTTAACAGATCTGGAATCCCTGTTTCACAGATTATACTCCTAAATCATAACACATGACTTTGTATGACTCCTAAAGAGAGACTTTCTATTTCGGCTGACATTTAACATTTACAGCTGTAAATGACACACAATACAGTAAGTGGCATGCAATGTATATGCTTTCCCATGAGATCACATTGATGGGACCAGAAGATGTCTGTCAGCCCCAGAAAAATTTAAAACTGTGCATGAGCTCAACGGATAGCCTATGGTTTATGTCTAATAATACATGAGTTGGTTATAACCACCAAACTGAACAAAGTTTGTTTAATTACAGATCCCCTCACCTCTACAGAGTGTTTTAGCATCTTCTAATTCGTTGCTTTGGTTTTATAGCCCACAACTTCACTGTTTTGGTTCATTCTCAGACCAAGTCTCGCTTAGCCAGACCTGTCTCCACAGCACTGTGTCCGTGCTGGGGGGAAGGTCTGAATGTCTTTCACTCTGGTATAGTGGAAACAACTCCCTGGCCTGTATATATTTCTTTAAACCAATCACAATTGTCCTGGGCGGCGCTACGCCCCAACTGCAGAGAAGATACTTTGAGAACCACACGGAAGGAAGGAGGGACTTCCTCTTGCCGCGGTCTCCTCCTGGCAGAAGTATAAGGCTTTATGCCGACACTGCTTACGTACCCAGCCAGACGATCTCAGACCCAGTGCTCTGATAAACCCACTGTGCACTTCCTGCCAGCACTAAACGGCAGACAAAGTTAGCAACTGGTGAACATAGTGGAGCATTTAGCAGCTAAAATGCAAGATATTTTCCTCAGCAGTTGGTGGAAAGCACTTACATTCACCAGGTTGTTTTGTTTCTGTTCAATGTCACATTGAACAAACACATTTACATCACCTTGTACATTCACCATGTACAAGGTGATGTAAATGTGTTTGCAGCTTGTTGCATGCCCCCAAGTGTCCAAAAATGACACATTACATACTTCACATTACATCGGGCAGAACAGAGCTGTTCCTGCTGGTTGCAGCTGCAGTGACTGTTACTTTATTAAATCATGAATGGACAAAAAGTTTACATGTGATATTTTTAAATTGGATACATACTGTTATCAAAGCAAAAGTGATCTCTGTGAGCTGTTTGTGTTGAAAACAATGGGAGCCTATGACTTCTGGAAGGTGAGAGCAGACAATAGTAGCTTCTGGCTGCACCATAGATTAGTGTACATGCTTCATATGGTGATAAAGAATATATGATTGCAGCTATTGTCGCTGTCTCTGGTAGCAGCAGAAATAATAGCCATTGTCACATTGATGGCTAGATACAGTATCACCTCCATTAGTCAACCTCGTACAGATTCTAAAAAGATCTCTGCATTCTGTAGTTGACTCAGCTGTGTATGAATGAGCCTCAGTTCTCTCGTGTTCAGATTTCGTTACTGCCTACGTCACTTCCGCTAGAAGGTCAAAGGGCCCCATGCACAGTTATTACGTCCACACTCTCACCAGTCATGTTAGTATGGAAGAGTAATCCTCTTCCATACTAAGCCACGCGTGAAAAATGTATTTGAGTTCTAAGTTTAAAGTCTGAATTCTGAGTTTAAAGTCTGAATTCTGAGTTTAAAGTTAAAAATCAGACTTTATTCTCAGATTATGACTTTATTTCTGACAGGATTTATTTTATTTAATTTTTTTAAATCTCAGAATTTTGACTTTAAACTCAGAAATCAAATAAATTGTTCACATGTGGCCCTAATCCTCTTCTGTATGCTAGTGTTCTGACCTGAGAAAAAACTTTCAGTTAAATTTGCAGCCACTAGATGGTGCTCATTCTGTTTGCAGAATACTATTTATTGCCCTTTGAACCCTGTAGGAAGCCATTTTGTTTTTCCCTGCACTCCTGGGTAGAAAGCACATTGTGGAAAACCATCTGTCAAAACATCTACATCATCTTCTTTTGGAATCACTTATAGAAATATTGTCTGTAAGTAGCCTACAGTTTTTATAAGATGCCTATATTTATGTTTATGTTTATATTTGTGTGAATGGTTAGGTTAGGCCGTGTGTTTTTTGTCATGCACTATTCATTGCCCATGTTATCTGTCCTGGCTTTCAACTTGCTATATTTGGTAGCCATATATATCAGATAGGCTTCATGAGGCATTTAATACGATGGAAATGTATAATAATGAGTGTAAGAGCCGAAAGCACTAAATATATTTTTTGAAGTATTTGCCAATATTGTGAATTTTCTGCTTAATGAATACAGTTCAGGTATTTTGCTCACTATGTAAGGAGAATCAAGGTTAATTTGTTTGTTAACAGTTTATTGGTTATCTCAAAGCTGCTTACTGCGCATGTGTCTAATGTGTAATCTACAGGAAGGGAAGGTTTTTGTCAGACAATGTGGTAGATTTGGAAGCATACAGCTTTTGACTGTCATCCTCAGCTGTCATCTTTAGTTTATTCAACGATCCATAGAAAAGTGTGACACTACAAAGAATGTTGTAATTGCTCAGTGCTCTGCTGGATAACTGATTAAAGGAGAAGAAGAAATAAAACAACATCAATATTATTCCCAGAGTCCAATCTGTAACATACATCGCTAGCTTACCTGTGGATAAAGAGTTAGCTCATGGATATGAGTCACCTTTCAACTGCTCACATTGAGAAGTGGTTTAACTAAAAACGAAACAAGCGAACCAAAGTTTTTCCACCACAATGAGGCTTAATATACAGTTTTTTTCCTTTATTTAGGCTACTTTCTTAATTTCAATTTGACTCCATTCTCATACTGTCAGTACAATGCGGTGGTGTGCAATAAATACATCATTCATTGACTACAGTGTGTTGAGGAGTTATATCTGTCTATCTAGTTAGGGAAGGAAGGCTGAACACTTAGCGGTTGTGTCGGTACAGCCGGAGATATCAGGGACACATTAGCATTTACACTACAAAAGATATGTGGTAGAATGTGTCCCTCCTTGACAAGGTTTGAGTTATCGGATTACAATGCGTCTTGGTGGTCGTTTACACGGTGGTGGTGCGCTGTCCACTTATGATCTGATTGCCCGAGATGCATTTTAAAACCAAGTGTAAACAGGGTGTTTGACACTGATATTAAATCACTTTCAGCCCAAACCACCTGAGCTGAAACCTCCCACAATGTAGGAAACCCTTAAGCCCTCAAGGTTTCTTCTTCAACAATAACTCACTGAACATCCTCTGAATTCCCCTTAAATCTAAATTCAAACATATCAGATTTTATGTTCACGTGCTTTACATCGACATGGGTGAATGGCAAAGTAATGACTAGATGAAAAAGGGTCACCATCATGCTTTAACACTTTAATGTTCATGAGTCTTTTGGTGTCTCGGTGCTGGTGTTAAACTGGGAGTGAATTGGCTGTGGAATCTTAAATGAGAACTCATCTGTTAAGTGTGCTTTTACAGTTGCCCTTGGCTCAGAGCATTACAGTGACAGTAAAACATGACTTTCAGATGTGCTCTCCAGCAGAGACACAGACACAAACTGCATGAGTTTAAGGTTATCAGATGCCACAACACTACATGGTGGTTTAGGCCACATCCACACTACTATGTTTTTGTTTGAAAACACAAGTTTTGCTACGTTTAGGCCTAGCATCTACAGTACGCCTGCATTTTCGAGCCCCAAAAACTGAGACATTTGAAGACGCTGCTGACCCTGTTTTCGTTCGAAAACTCTGGGGTTGTGTTGTAGTGTATGTGGGCGAATATGGAGATGTTTGGAAATGATGACGCAGACATCCACGTTCGCTTCCTGATTGGGTCTTAGTAGTTTCAAAACATTATAGCTAGGCCTACATACCTTTTGTGATTTTGTCCTTTTTGTGTGGGTACTACTTTCCCATTGCCATGGTGTCCTCTGGTGATGGATAGTGCTCCCGGTACCGCTCTAAAATGTCACCGTATTTGCTTTGCGACGATTCCCAATCAATGTTTTCCGCCACCTTGGCCGCCTTGTACTCGTTTGTTACTTTCAGTAACAGTTCCATATTGTCGTCGGTCCAAGCAAAGAAATCTCTGGTCTTACTTTTCGCCATTGCTGTTCTTCCTCCATTGTATTTTCTGCAACTAGCAGCCAACCGCTCTGCTTCCTGTTTACACCGGCATGCGCATGTCCAGTGTACGTGAATGGTAACTTCCTGTCTACACCGGGACGCGCACGGCCAGTGTGCGTGAATAGTCCTGTGACATGCGTTTTCTGGCGTTTTAGTATGTACGCAGAGTATTTCTAAAACGCAGCCAGAAATGCAGACGGAGATCGTTTTCATCTGAAAACGCTGTTTTCAAATGAAAACATAGTAGTGTGGATGTGGCCTTAGGTTACTCTCAGGATGGTTGCTGCAAGTCTGGAAAGCTTTGTGATGACATGGTAAACATTGCAGCCACCATGGTGCGCCACAACTATGGAAAGTTGTCAGGGTGACACCTATTTTATTCAAGATCACAAGCGGGTTGTGAGGTGATTGTGATATCATTACAATTATGTGTGCCTGTATGCATTTGATTGGCCAACTCATTGACGTTACATTGCGTTGTAGCAAAAACTGCCAGTTTACATTTTTTGCTGGACAGCCCTATTAACAAGTCACAGTTTAAACATGGAGGGGATGGAAGGTCAAAACAGAAATAAATGTGTTTTGTGGAAATGACCCTGGGTTGTCCATGGACACTTTGCACCCACCATACTATTGTACTAATGTTCAAATAGTTCAGCGTATATCTCATGTATTTCTCATGCACTGAGCACATTGGCAATGGGCTTCATGCTTATTACACTATAATTGGGATTCAAAAGGAGGTATAAAAACAACACGTCCTCATACCTAAATGACAGGTTGTTTGCCAAAAAACACATATATGATCATTCTATTGAAATTGAATAATTGTGAAACGGTTGCTGTTTTAAATACATAGCGTTGTAAAACAGAACTACTTGGTTATGTTTAGCAACGGAACAAAGGTTTAGGAAAAGATCATGGTTTGGGTTAAAATAAGTAGCCTATTGTTATAGACATGATGTGGTTACGTAACATATAGCTTGGTTAACTCAAAATAATTCAATGTTGAGTTTGTTTTGGGCACTTGTGCTTTATTGGATAGAAAGAGGGGATGACGTGCAGCGGTGCACTGTGGTAACAACTTTGTCGCTCTTTATACGACATCACCTGACTTCCTCCTTTGCTCCCGTCATAATTACTACGATCACTAGAGGTTGCTGCCTAACAACAAACGTAAATATGGGTCGTAATAAGCTGCTTGCACAGACAACCTGTATATTAGGGGTGTAACAGTACACACAGTTCACAATTCGGTATACCTCGGCTTTTGGGTCACGGTTCGGTACATTTTCGGTACAACAGGAAAAACAAAACAAAAATGCCGAGGTTTTTTTTTTTTTTTTGAAAGGTATAAACACTAAACAGTGGCTCATTGGCCATTATTCTTACTGTAACAGCCAAGGGACTCAAATACTGCACTTTGTCAGTAATAAAAAATAAAATGTCAGTAATGCTCCATCATCAGACTCCTGATCTGCAGCTCATTTATCCAGGGCAGGAACAACGGACTAAAATACTAATGCCGTGGGATGACGAGATATTGTAGTGGTGCTCAAGCACTTTGACCATATGCTTTAATACGGTATTAATGAGTCCATAAACACAGTGAAAAACACCCTATAGCATTAGTTATTACTTTATCACTGTGTTAATCTGCAGGAGCACGCTGTGGGGAGGACTCACCTTCCACTCTGTTTTTGTTTTGTTCCACTAATCGACACATTCTGGTGATGCCGTCGTATGTTTGACGTGTTTCCACAGATACAGTATACCAATGTTTGCACAC
Organism: Heterobranchus longifilis; assembly: GCA_028570985.1. Taxonomy (NCBI): domain Eukaryota; kingdom Metazoa; phylum Chordata; class Actinopteri; order Siluriformes; family Clariidae; genus Heterobranchus; species Heterobranchus longifilis. The sequence continues at coordinate 73 of JAOVVB010274406.1, read as the reverse complement.
ATTTAGACACAGCTCAGCCTTTGAGCTCTACTAACGCCACTAACCTCTGACAGCAGTTTATTAAGGTGTTTTT
>JAOVVB010274399.1:0-33118 GCA_028570985.1 Heterobranchus longifilis | reverse complement strand
ATGATTACAGACCCCTATATGAAAAATATTCGCTTCTAAAGATGGCATCCTTTCCTGGAATACTCCGCACCGTCATCGTAAAATCATGAAAACGCCAGAAGGATGATGATTAATGATTGATTCATAGCGCTCATGTTGAAACAGGATCAAATTAAAATGATCATTAACGGGGAGACGACGGCTCAGATGTAAGTTAAAAAGAATGATGAAATTCGTCAGTCAAATAATTTAAAATTAAATGTATAAATGTGCATTTGACATTTCAGAGAATGCTGTGCAGACTGCAAAAATAATAATCAGTGAAATTGTCAAACAACCTTAAAAACAATGTTTCCTGTAGGGCTGCACAATATATTGTTTTTTTATCGTCATCGCAATATCAACTTTTGCAATAAACATATCGTGAAAGACACTCAGGGATTTAAAATTTTTTTTTTTAAATGGTGCCTTTTGTGATCAGTTAAATTTGTTCAATAAAATGTCAGAAATATCTTTCAGTTTTTTTAATTCAACAAGCAATTAGTTGTATTTTAGCAGTATAACTGAAAGCAGCAGAAAGGCAGAACTGATAGGACTGATATTTGTCGCAAGTAATATCGTTATTGCAATATTCAACAATGTTATCGCATATTGCATATTTTCCTCATATTGTGCAGCCCTAGTTTCCCGTCTATCAGCTTCTATTCAATCTCCTCCTCAAAACCGTGCGTACGTCCGGTCTCAAGTATGCGTGAGGTGTGCACGTTCTTCCTTTATAAATACCAGTTCATGTGTTGGAGGAAAAACGCATGTTTTGTTTGTGCGTACACAGCGTTTATGCATTTGGCCCCTGGTAGGTTAGAAATCAGCAGGTGTGTTTGAAATCCTTTTCCAGAATAAAGGGACGATTACATCAGGTGTGAGTATTATCTCATAACTAAAGCTGCGGTGTCACATGAAGCAGCCTGCAGCGTCTCACCGGTCGACGAACATGGTGGGCGAGTCGGGCCGGGTGGTCTCCAGGTCAGTCATAGCGTTCCATTCGTTGATGCAGCTCTGCTCTGAGGTGATGCAGCTCTCATAGAAGGCCATCCACGTGAGAGCGATGCCCCCCTGGAAGTAGTTGAACCGCCGCGACACCTCGCATGCCTTGTGGAGGACCTGCAGGGCAGACCTGCAGAGACACAGAGGAAAAGACAGATGTTTGTTTGTGATTCTGATGAGCGACCAGCAGGGGGCAGGTGGATACAGCGAGACTGTCAGAAGTGTCTGAACAAACAGCGACAGCATCCTCTGTTCAGTCTATGAGCAGTCAAAACAAGTCATCACAGTGATGGCCATAGTGGGAAATTATCATCAAATGCTCTATAGTTGTTTGTTATTTTTTACCAAACCAAGAAAATTAACAATTTTCAATCATTTAAATACATTTTAATTCGGTATCTGTGTGAGGTTGGACGATTGGACGAGTAATGGTCCACACATTTCTACATAAACTTCCATGTAAATTGTACATTTCTATCAATTTTTGTATTACTGCTTAATCTTGAAACTTAAGATTTTTTAAAATCTTTTTATTCTTTTTTAAGTATGACTTTATATTTAATAGGAGAGGTATCCTCATAAGCCATTTTTGGCTTCGAATCTCTCCTGCACAATGTTTTTTTCTTAAATTTATATTTTCTATTTATATCTACATGTATATGTGCAAATAAACTAAAAAAAAACCACATTTACATGTTGTCTTTTACATGCAGTCTCAAATTCCAGCAACAAAGAAATCATATTAATGTCTAACTGTTGTTTACATGTGCGTACAGGGATGACAGAAATACTAGATCCAAACAATAATCTCACATTTCTCACATCTCTGTGTATTTTTATAAAAGGATATGATTGGATTGAAATAGTTTGTGTCATTTTGTACGTATGTTCGTCAAGAAAAAAGTGAATACTGGGTTAACAGGTGCAAAGTCTAACAGTTATTTATTACCTTATTGTGGAGCCGATACTTGATCCCATAATTAAGCTAACGAGGCTAATCTCACCGTTCTGCACACTGCACACGGGTACAAAAATCTGAAAACTCAAATTAACTTGGAACGACATGCCCTGAGGTCTGATACACATGTTTTGATTAACCGACATGTAAGAGTCTAAAACAACATTGCAGCATGGCCATTGTGTTTCCCTCCTGTCCACACATACACACACACACACCACACACACCACACACACACGCCACAGTAATCCCAGGTAAACACGACAGGATTCACTCACCACATGGCCTGCACAGATACAGGCTTGAAGACATGTGACCGCCCTGCCGTGTTCACGCTGAAGCCTCTGGTGAGGAAGAGGAGGAAGATGAAGTTTAAGGAGATGAAGAGTAATCAGGGGATGTAAACACAGACTGGACACGGCTCGTTCATGGGGACTATTCAGGACACCGACCAGTGGAACATTCCTCCGGCACACAGAGACAATGTTAACAGGTCAGCAAGAACTGTTCCCACACACACACACACACACACACACACACACACACACATAGACAAATGCACGTAATTCACTCCTCTGCCACCGGTGGGCAGCAAAACATGCAGCTGCCTGAATATGAGCAGAAAACATACATTAGGTGTGTGTTTTAAAAGAAAAGATGAGCAGTTTTGTGCCTTATATTAGTGCTGGGCGGTATTCCATGCCGGGACTCCTGTCTGCTTCAATTTCCTGTATGATATGATTTTTCTGTATACCGCCATACCTGTGCATAATTGAAACAATTGCTGTAACTCTTCAATTGGCAGCAAATTATGTAATATTGTTCGCTGTGAAGAGCGATACAGTCACGACAAGCTGTGAGTGTATTGACAGAGGACCCATATTAACTGCAGACCCTTCTTACTAACGTTTATAACTTTTGACTCACAACACCCACAATTAACTCTCTTTAACAGGACAAAACACCACGACACAATCATTCACACAACACTAATAATTGTACATTTACACCGTCGAATGGCATGCTTTCATATCCTGTGTACTCCTGACAGTAGAATAAGCCACTATTAACTTATAATAAGGTCCAGTCATGCAAAAAAAAAAGAAAAAAAGTGATGTACTGTGAAACCGCCAGAATACTGTGATATAGATTTTTGATCATACCTTATACTGTATATTCAGCCAGCTGATCTTTTAATTGTTCTGACACTTTCTGCATTATTTGTTTATACTTACCTGCACTGCTTACTAGGGCTGCAACTAACAACTGCTTTAATTATTGATTCATCTGCTGATTATTTTCTCAATCAATTGATTAATCGTTTGGTCTTTAAAATGTCAGAAGATAGTGAAACATGTCCATCCCAGTTTCTCAAAGTCCAAGGTGATATCTTTAAACGTCTCGTTTTGTCCAAAACCCAAAGATATTCAGTTTAATATGATATAAAACAGAGAAAAGCAGGAAATCTCCATATTTGAACATTTGAGATTTTTGCATGAAAAACTACTTTATAGATTAATCGATTATCAAAATAGTTGGCTAATGGATTAGTCGACTAATCGTTGCAGCTATACTGCATACTGTATATATCTTTAGCGTATTCAAACCCCTTACTGTTTATTCTATATTTTATTCTGTAAATTCTGTACATTACTCTGCTTTTTTTGCACTTCTGGTTAGATGCTAAACTGCATTTCGTTGTCTTAGTATCTGCACTAACACCTGCAATGACAATAAAGTTGAATCTAATATTTTAGGAAAGGACAAACTGAAACTTACCCATCTCCATCTAGATGTATGTTGGTATCACTCCACAGTGGCAGCACCATCCCAATAGAGCAATTTTTACTGTAGATCACAAAGATTTAAGAATAACATTTTAACAGATCTAATAATGTGATTAAACTGCAGTAAATGTAAGGCTGCAGAGAGATTCATCACCTGTCCTTGTCTATGAAGTCCATCCCCACGACGATATTTTCCTCGGTATCTTGATGGCCGTTGGTGTAGATGACGACCATGTAGCGCACCCGGTCTGACCAGCCGCTCTCCAGCCGCACAGCCTGCGGAGCAATGCAAGAAATATATATATATACTTTATATATTTTTATTTTTATTTAGACTTTTATTTCGAACATAAAAAATAAAATATATAAGCAACAATAACAAAGCATGAATACTCAATGAAATTATATCAAACATACATCAAAGCTCATACTAACATCATACATTAATATTTTATGTGTGTTCAATACAGTGTTTGCTGGTGTTGTCATGCAATTATTGTACAACTAACGATTATTTTCATTATCAATTACTCTGCAGATTATTTCCTTGATTAATCCATTACTCATTTGGTCTATAAAATGTCAGAAAATAGTGAAACATGTCCATCCCAGTTCTCAAATTCTAAGGTGAGGTCTTTAAATGTCTTGTTTTTTCAGTCCAGAATCCAAAGATAGTCACTTTAATCTGACGTAAAACAGAGAAAAGCAGGACATTTCCATATTTGAGAGGCTGAAACCAGCATTTACTGCTATTTTTGCACGAAAAATTACTTTAACGATTAATCGATTATCAAAATAGTTGCCGATTATTTTTCTGTCGATCGACTAATCGATTAGTTGACTAATCGTTGCAGCTCTACTTGAAAGTGCTTGAAAGGTGCTTGAATTTTCCTCTTAAAAAGCTGTATGAACCCTGAATCTTACATATGCCTCTTTAGTTGTGTGTCTTTTCTGTAAAACTCACCACGCGTGATATTTGTGTGTCAGTGCGGGCGTCGGGAGGACAGGTACCTTCATTGTGATCGACGCCATGTTGGACATGATGAACACTGAGAGGAAGGTGGATGTGTTCGGATTCGTCACCAGGATCAGAGCCCAGCGCTGTCAGATGGTCCAGACTGATGTGAGTCCAGTGTTCAGTCTCGCACACAGTCCTGAAAGTTTGGAAAATGCCTGATTTTAACCCTTATGTTTTCCAGGTTAGGAATATGCTTAAATTGGAATAAACTCATTGAAAAATGTTTGATTTTCAACATGATTTGGTGTTTCATCGACTCATCACTCACCAAAAATCCTTTAATATTTCAAATGAAACGATCCCGTCGTCAAATTTGTAATTTAATTTCTAGTAAAAGAACTGAATGAGCACTAATCTTTTGTTGTTTCAGACAGATATTGCTGTACTCTATTTTTTTTTTAAATTTTAATTTCACAATTTAGATTTGTGAAATTACTCCGTGAAGGACTGTTTCATTCCATTTAAATGAAACTGAACTGCCATCATCATGTAACACAGCAATTACCAAGGATTAAAAATAATTTAAGGTCAAATACAGACAGTATTCTACATGATGAAATAATAGTGTAACCTTAGATGTGTGTGTGTGTGTGTGTGTGTGTGTGTGTGTGTGTGCGTGTTGCCATGGTGATTGCAGGTTGCTGTCCAGGATGGCGGGGATGAAGGAGCAGCAGTTCACGGAGGAGAAGCCCCTGCTGCCAGAGCAGCGAGGAGTGGACTCAGACATGGTCAGTCCACCTGCTTTATTTACCGTGTGTCCGTGCTCATCAGTGTGTGTGCAGGACGAACCACTCTGAAACTCTTGGTGTATTAAGACAGAGATATTTGTGCTCATTAGCTGTGATGGCTTATAATTAGACAATGTGCTTGTTCACCAGCGGAAAAATAAACTAATGAACTCCATCCAACCATGACCCTTTGATAACAACACTATGAAAAGATGAAAGCTCATTTAGAGTGGTGGAGAGCAAAGGGGGAAGCAAAAACGAGAATCGGCAGTAGGCGGTTTTCCATTACCTAAGCAACAGGTTGTTGCTGAATCAGGGGCTCTTGAACATTCGAGAGCCATTCATGGAAATGGTGGAGACGTGTTTTTCATGCCTGAAAAATAATTTTCTCCTTAAACTTTTTCAAACCAAAGCCATTTCTTATTATTTTTTAAATTTGTATTTTAATGTATTTGTATACTAAGGACAATTATCTTGCATAAGCCAATGTCATACACCATTGACCTGGAACCAGCCCTGTCTGCTAAGTTCATGTTTCATTCACTATTGCACATCAGTCTGGCCTCTCTGCCATTGTGTAAATGCGGCCACATTGTGTAAATGGCAAATGTACTTGTGCTCCTCCATGCACCCATGGGTGTGTTGGTTAGGACTGTGCCATATCATATCATTCATGACAATACCGGTTTAAATTTGTGCATGATAACAAAGTGTCATATCATGATATCAACGATATAGTGACGTGATGCTATGTTGATGCATTTGCATGTAGTGTGCAGCCTACACGTTCAGGCTGAAAGCCAGAGCAGCGCGACAGCCTCTGATGAGGATTTAGTGCCGAAAAGGAGAGCTGCAATCGCCAATAACACATTGTTCCAGGGCCCCCGACTGCCACCTTTTAGTTGCATTTCGCGACAAATTTTGCAGACAGTGCGATTAAATTCTAAAAGTAGGAGCACAAGTGTGACTTGCAAATATGCAATTTTTTTTTTAATCTAGGGGTTTCCCAACCATTATAACACATAAGTGTTTTTCACAGTGCCAAATGAAAAGAGAACCAATAATGTAATATTTAGATTGATTTATCCTCACTAAACTGTTTCACCGTCTCAATCGCTCAAAGCTCAAAGGCCGATGTGCATCCGGCGTCACATTAGAGTTTAACACGGAGGATACATGTTCCACAGAATTCCTACAAATCATTGACAGCTTCCCTGGACCTGTAGGTCTACGCTTTGCCATTTCTCCTCTCCTCTTCCTGCTGTAACTTGTGCGCAGAGCTGACCATCAGACCCACCGCGCGCAGACATACACACAGACACACACACATGCACACACACACACAGTCCTGCATTCAGGCTGTTCTGTTATGAAGACTTTTTTGTTGAGCTTCACATATGCTTAGGCCTACATTATGACAGGCTGATGACAAAATGTCCTGGGGACGCTGATTCCCATCATCAACTCACTCTGCCTGCATGCGCATGGCGAGAGAGGGGGAGACGGAGACGCTCATAACAAATGACCAGGGGCGATCCTCGACTCTGGGGGGCCCAAACATAGAAGCCCACTCCCCCCCTGCATTGTTCAATATTTTTTTTAATATATATCGTCATGAATAGTGTTACCTCAAATTACCCTGAAATATCGTGATATTATTTTAAGGCTATATCACCCACCCTTAGTGTTGGCCTTAAAATGAGGTGTGGTCAGGCGCAGTGTTGCCATGTTGTTACCTGGGGCAGCAGAAAGTCTCAGCGCTATTGACCAACAAAAACCTGGTCTGAAGTCTATGGCGGATTATTTTCCTGCTATTTAATGGACGTGATGCACAGATTACAGTTATATCCACGGCCCTCACTGTTAATTAACATTTTGATTAACAGCTGATGGGTGAAATAATACATCATTAATGAGTAAAGCAAAAGTTAACTGTATACTCAGATTCTTCTTCTCTGGTGTTTGACATAGTTGATGTAGCCTTTATCGCGCCCTACTGGCGTTTGTAGTGTTTATCTGTTGTAATGTGTTATTTATCAAAACAGAGGTCGTGTGGATGGAATTTTCTTTTTAAACGGAGGAGAAAAATATCAGTTTAAGAAAATATCCAGATACATGTAGACAGGGCCTTAGAAAAACCAGCCCCTCCCTCTAAGAGCCGTACCTGCAGGCAGTGAATCACACCAGCAGAAAGACAGGATGATGTCTATGTTCTTTATTCTCTTTATTATTTTCACTTTATTGACATTTTAGATTTGTTTCCAGTGAGATATTATTGAGTTTATAGCCAACCCGGAAGTTAGCGTCATCTGTTAGCGCCATGGGATCCCTCATCAAAAAGCCTATGGGATTTTTCCATTGGATTTTGGATCATTGCAGAAAATAAGCAAACACAAGTTTATGATACTTACACATTTTGTCTAGCAAGATAATCTCTCCATATGAACACCACCTTTATGATTTTAGAAGTGTAAATGTAATCGCCAGAAGTAAAAAGCTAATGTTAGGCTATAAACGAACTACCCAACCGTCGAATGTCACCATCCTACATCACCGTCGCCACTACTAAACTGACGGTGACATTTAAAATCCTTGACAACCTCTGTAGTCTCATTTAGCTCCTTGTTAGTAACTGCCCTTTTTAAGACACCAGCGGGGTATTTACTGACATATTTTATGTCATAGAACAAAACATTAAAATCTCTGAAGCTTGTGTTAACCACAGACCTTATTTCAGACGTCAAACCAAAAACACATTAAAAAAACACATTTAAGTTTTAAAACTACATAGGCTTGCTATTATTAAGTAATGAGAGACTATTGATAAAGAACCAAACCAATATGGAGTATCACTAAGAGTAGTAGTATCGATAAAATCCTTATCCAGCCCCCTGAACAATATGAATATCCCTGTTGTAGATTCAGTTTGTGACCAGGAGGTTAAATAGCTACACAGTTATTACTCTTACAAGCTGTGTGCATGGAGAAGAACAAAAGATAATGGGTGCTTGATCAAATACAAATGAATGTGAGGTCTGACTGGCCAATCATTAGGCTGTTTTTATTATTGTGGAAAGCAAACAGGCAGCAAAATCATTAGTGCCCAGAATAGCGTGAAAACAACATATTGAACAAACCATAAACAAGAGTGGAGTATTCCTCTGCTCCTCACAAGCCTCTTATTTCTGCTGGAGGAATCCGTGCGACCAAACATGTCGGCCATGACTCACTTGGCCAGTGTGTCAGAAATGAAACCCAGGAGATACAGGCGCTCGGGGTTTGTTGACTCAGTAGCTCGAAAATAGAAGTAGCATCAATATGGATGACTAATTCTGCTATTGATCAGCTCATCTAGCAAAAGGTCATTAGGCTCGCTGCTTGTAAATAATCGAAGCCATCGACCACTGCTGATCCAGTTACATGTTTGTGTGACTTAACGGGTCACTCGTTTGATCGTTCCATCAGAGACGACTTCAGCGAAGAAACACTTGGCAGTTTTATCTCCTGCCTCTCTTCCCTCCCAGCTCATTTCAAGTGTCTGCTGTTGTTACTCAGTGATTACCTCCTGGCACAACACTCTGACTCACTGGAAACCATGTTGGACAAATTCACTAATTCGCATAACAGAGTCATGTTAGGCCAGGACGGCTTTGTCATGCTTAGCACTGTTACCCTTGTGCGGTGTTTGGGTTCATTATATTTTCAAACGAGACTGTGCCCACTTAGGAGACAGGAAGTGTGTACCATTTCATATCATTGGCGGTATCTTTATAAATGGGTGTTTCTCCAACTACGGGCACTTTTGACTCTCCAAATAAAATAAAAAATCAACCTCTATGAATTTTAATTTGAACCATCAGAGTAGTAATATATATATAAACAGATACACAAAAAAATTATATAGTCATTAAGATTTTAATCTGGAACAAGTTAATTTGTATCTTTATGGGTTTTATCACTTTTTTGTACATTACAAAATGTACATTCTCTACCTAAAGCTGTTGCGGTAAAGACGTGTCGCAGAAATTACATTTTTGCTAATATTGCAGATTCATAGCAGCTAGCAAGGTCTGCTACCTTTGCTTTGACTCTTAGCATCCAATATACATATATTCAATAGTAATATGAACTTATTGTACTAAAGTAGTTCAAAAGACACAGTTAGAAGCTGTCGCGGTTATGACACACAATAAATACTTCTGAGTAACTTAAGCTGTTGTTGTACAGTTACCTTCTGCCATCAGTTTGTTCCCAATTGACTGTTGAAATAAATGATTACATTTTAAATATATTTAAATGTGACCATATGGTCTTAGTGTGGTACATAATATGGCAGTTATATCACACTTGATACTGTGTAGCCGATCTTTTCAAATAATTCTTTCAGGCACAATTTAAGCACGCCACCTGTGCTGAAAAAAACAACAAGCAATACACAACCATAGTACTCATATCGGTACTCGGTATTGGCGAGTACCCAAATGTACTCGTACTCGTACTCGGTCTGGAAAAAAGTGGTATTGGTGCATCCCTAGTGCAATCAAACATGTCTTAGTGATGGAGTGGGTGACTGTTTCATTTATACTTCAGTACAAAAATGTTGTGCGGCAAAGTGACAGCTGCAAGGCTTTTTAGGTTCGGAGTTCATTGTCAGTGCATGTTGTTACCATAGCAACCAAGAGCCGAACTGAGGTTTGTTAAGATTTCGTTGATGATGTAATGCTGGATATTTTGGAAGAGGATGAGGTCCGATGCCTTTGTCCATAAAGTTTATCAATCGCTCCGACCCATCATGATTCAGAGCGTGTATCCTTTAATACCGCACCCATTCGCAGCTGCGCAACACATGTAGCAGCATCTGCAATCTTTCATACAAGAGCAGGTGTACGACAGCCATTTCTGGATTGACGTCAAAACTGTCATCTATGCATCATTATGTCTTGTAACAGTTTCTCTTCTAACTAAAAGGCTTAAAGAAGGACAAGAGCTCGAATGAGGGGCGCCATTCATGTCTTTTAAGGTAAATGTAAAAGAAGTGGATGGCCTTGACATGGAGCACCAAATAGGGATATTGTATGCCACATTAGACAAAAAGAAACTGTGCATGTCAGGCGTTATTATGAGTGTATGCATGTATGCAGCTGGTTTTGTGTGTGTGTCTCTGTATAAAGTCAAATATAATGAGACCTCACTCAGCCTCAGGTCTGCTCACTCACTGTAAAAGCACACAGGGAGACGCCGTCATCTGCAATTCAAATAAGCAATTCACTGATTAGTTAACGGAGCCAAAAGGTCTTAATACAGTCAAGTAATGACTGAAATGCAATTTCCATTCAATCAATGTTTTTATTTATAATGAGCGATATGGAACTCTGTTGCAAAGTAGAGGACAGATGGAACTTTGTGCAAATAGTCTCTTAAGCAAACGCGCGCACACACAAATACATACACACACACACACACACACACACACACACACACACACACACACACATGTTGCTCTGAATGTGAGATAATTGGCAAGATATGGGAGAAAATGTATTTTGCTGCTGAGCCTAATTAGGGAGAGACATTTTTTCATAGCTGCCAAACAACAGCAGACAAACCAAAGGTGCCCTATAAAGAATCTGTGGCTTCATTATAATGTGACAACGTGGAGTTCATCTGTTGCTGCGGAAGAGGAGCAACTGTGACATCCCTAACAGCCAAAGATCAGGAATGCAAATGTAAAAGTTCATTTTATAGATGAAAACTTGTAAATATGTAAAAGACATATGGCAGGAACAAGACTACAGCGCGAGCATAGAGGGAGATCAATACGCTTCGATCTGTGGAAGGCGGTTCAGAGGAGTTTTGATGAAGCACCGGAGGTCAAAGGCCACCGTTGGCATTGATCACTAACAGCTGAAGATCATCAGAGAGCCTGTCCTGCTAGATCAATGATACATCTCCAAAACACACATTTATGGAGGACATTTTTCTTATCAGAGATACCTCCCACTTTGCAAAATGACTGGCTGTGGTGGGAGCAGCCAGTCAGAACAGAGGTGGAGGTGTGTCTGGAATAAAATAGATACACCTCCATCCATCATTTTTATGTGTATTTTCATTTGCACATAAAAAAAAGCTCTGGAAATGCCAAAAATTGGAAACAGAGTAGTCTCTCTCCACAGTGCTGTGTCCATGCTGGGAAGGAGATCTGGATTCAATAGCTTTCACTCTGGTATAGTGGAAAAATACCTGTTTGTATTTCTTCAAACCAATCACAATCGTTTTGGGCGGCGCTACGCCCAGGCTGCAGCGAAGGGACTTTGAGAACCACATGAAGGGGAGGAGGGTCTCCTGTCAGCGGGAGTCTTTATAATGACACTGCTTACATAGCTACCCAGACTACAAACAGAGTAATATTAGAAAAAAAATGTTTTCCATTCGGCTAAAGTGGAAAACTTGGCATATTAAAAAGCGAAGATGCTGCTGGAAAGCGATTTTTCAAATGCCCATTGACATTGTGGTACCTGCTTCTGCTTCTTCTACTGTAGCTTTCATGTCATACTGCCTCCACTCCAAAAGAAAGCCCAAAACATAAAGAACTAGAAGGGCACTTGGGGAGCGCACACCTTTGCCAATGCCATGCCCTTTGATGCATTTTAGGTAGCCTTGTTTAACACCATTGCCAGGGACTACATATGAAAAATAGCCTCTTGGCTAATTCTGGCATCTTTTTTACCATGTGTTTGTATTGACTACCATGTGTATTTATCAATGACCATGTGTATTTATTCATTTGCACTGTCCCTCAAATTAACTAAACTAAACTAAACCCTATCTCGCAATGCTAACAAAAGTGAATTCAGATCAGATCTGCTCCAAAATGTAATGGGATTTTCCTTGTCCCATGCTACACCCTTTCACCAAGTTTCATGAAATTCGGGCCAGAAGTTTTTCCCTTAATCCTGCTGATAAACAGGCAAACAAACCAACTGAACAGAAAACTTAACCTTCTTGGTGGAGGTAATAAAAAGACTAGGGGTTTAGGTATCCCCAGTTTGAGTCCCCTTGTATCATGTCAGGTCCCCCTCTTAGATGTGAAGCAACAATACAATGCCATAATGTATCAGGGTTACTGGTGCTAATTGTGCAATCTTGTCACAACCTCAAATATATTTCCCACAGGGTTGTTTATTAAAATAGGCACTGATTGACATTTTGTTTTGCTGAAATTTCAGAAATGTGCTTCAAACTTAACAATTTAATGGAAAAAACAACTATTGATGGACCTTGACTCCCTGAGTTAATAACCTGCTTTGATTTAGCTTTAACAGAACAGGTCTTTTGAGTTTACAACTTCACTGATATTACACGTTACCCAAGTGAAATTTCCAGGTAGACTTGGGATGGCAACATCAGTCAGATTGTCAGTTGATCCACCACTGACACAGACTGTTGGATAGATAGTCATGATATTTTGTAGAGACAATCAGGGCCCAGAGAGAGGATGAATCCTACTGACTTTGGTGATCCCCTGACTTTTCCTGTAGTGCCACCATGAGATTCACATTTGTGTTTTCTAGCTAAATGTCTGATGATGATTGATGGACACTTTCACTTGCAATTCTGGTGATCTCTCACTTTTCCTCTCGCACCATCATCAGGTCAAATTTTTAATATGTCCAATACTTCGGATTATGACAAACTATCAGACAAATACACAAATGACTTTCCCATTGGCTGAAGCTACTTCGTGTTTAGTGCTAATTAGCACTAAATGTTAGCATGCTAACATGCTGAACTAAGATGGTGAACATGGTAAACATTACACCTGCTAAACATCAGCATGTTAGCATTATTGTAAGCATGTTGAAATGCTGATGCTAGCATTTTGCTTAAATCACCACTGTGCCTAACATAGACGGTAGGCTATATAAAAATATATCCCGGAAACGGGCGCCGCCATGTTGTCATTTTGGAGCCAGTGTCTAGTAATCGGGCAGTATCGAAGTCCCGCCCATACACCTGCTTTCAATCATGACGTTTCACTCCATTTTTATAGCATCAAATACCTAATTAAAACCAAACTTATGAGAAAAAATAACATTTGAACAAATATTACTGTGATAAGAACTACCTAAAATGACAGAAACCATCTTTGGGAAAAAATTATTTGACGTATACTTTGATTTTTAGTTTGGCCCATGTCCCATCCACAAACATGGAAGGACCTATACTGCAGCCAGCCAGATCAAGATGTTTTTGCTTCACTTTTGGGGAGATGTCAAGCCGTCCATCTTTATACACAGTCTATGGTGCCTATGTACAGCCCATGGATCTATAATATAACCTGGATACAGCGTTCGAGGCGGAGCTCCATTCATAAAGCTGCTCAGTGACATATATGAAGCCAAAAAAGCTCAACTGCCGCCTCGAAGAAAAAAAACCCAGGATGAACGGTGCTGCTTCCGTGTTGTGTGGCCCATAGACCAGGCGCACTAGATTCTTCCGACCAGGCGCACTAGATTCTTCCGACGACGGAGCTGGCTACATCCTGTTTAGCGCTTCAGCTAACTTGAATGGGGATTATATAATTCAATCTTGCTTTTCGAAATGTTATCAAACCAAACTGATCTAATCCTGATAGTGAAACGAGTCATTTTGCGGGGGTTGTGAGGCTCAAAAAAATGTATCCATGGACTTACAGACGTCTCTTTCGTCATGTAAGTCTATGGGAAAAAGTATTTTTGGGCCATCACATGGCAGCCACCATAGTTGTAGTACCACCGTTTGGCCACTATGTCAAATTAGCTTCAAACCACGGCGCTCTCCCTGGGGGTTTGGTACAGCCTCACAGAGCTATTATCATGGCTGTAGACTTGTTATCTAATGACATTTAAAGGCAGAATTACCTGACATTTTCCTTATTGGCATTGGCCTATAGGCATTTTAAAGCTGTGTGCCACTGAAAACCAAGTGCATTCCAGTGGTTTCAGTCATACCATACCTTCAGCCAAAGAGAAGGAACTATTTGCAATGAAACCCTCATACAGGGATTTTTTAGGGATTTACTGTAAATATGAGCCACTCTGGGGAAAAATACTGTCACATCAACCTTCTGGTATTCATAAGGAGGAAATATGGAATTTGTTTTGTAGGCTTCAGTATCTTCTACTCCAAGTAACAAATTGTGTTAACACAGATGGCAAAACAAGACAACAAGCAGATGCCAGCAGTTTAAGGTGACAAGAAATTAAAAATGGGAACAACATTCACACAAAACCAAAGGTGATTATGAAATTCAACAAGGCCAAGTTGGCACTTCTGTCTGTGGAGAGGATCTTCCAAGATTCTTGTTTTAGAAAGACAAAGTGAGGACAGTGTTGTTGTTTTTTTGCAGTTTGAGATGTGCTGTGAGTCTGATGATATGCAATCAATTAAGATTTGTTCATTCTCCCATCTGTTTCAACTGACACGGTCATGCTGTTGGGACACAATAAATAATGGGGTTTCCCTCTGCGTCTTCAGTTAACTTTCAGGCTCTTGAGATATTACCTCAGCTGCTTCATGGAAAAAACATAGCAAAACATAAAAGGGCTATTCCACCGAATCGGTACCTTTTTCATCCCCAGGACATTACCTGCATAAATATGCATGAAAATGATCTTTATAATACATCATATTATCAAGCAAAGTGATCTGCACTTTGTTATAATTGCAATTTGAAGATACATCATGTAAAAACTTAATAAAAACTATATTTTTATTAAATATATAAATAAAAATATAATCATTGGAATCCTTCAGAAATATATATATATATATTTTGTAGAAGTACTAAGTGTTCTCATGCTATTAGTATTGATGTCGTGTCTACATTTCATGTATTTGCTAATGCTATACTAAAAACTCAGTCCTTTTTACTTATATAAAGTATTTCTCATTTAGAAACAATGCAAAAAAATTAATTAAATGGCCTGAGATTGACCGTTACACATTTTGAGTACTTAAGCATGTGTTACTATACAGTGCTGAGAAATATGAAAAAAAGTTTATTTTTGAACAGCTACAACATACAAATGGCACCAATTCGGCAGAATGGCCCAAAAACAACCAGAGAGAAGGAACAAATCACTAAAATAAATGCAGATCTGTTGGAATGGAAACCTGTAGATTTGTGGGTCCTGGGTAAAGAAGCATGTTTGAGACTAGAAGATCAGCAGGTTAAAGTAAAAGGTTGAAATACTTAAAAACGGAGACACCAGACAAAAAACATTCTCTCCTTCAACAGAAGTCACTGAGTGAACCTCGAACAAGAACTTAATCCCCAGATTGCCCCACTGGAGCTCCTCTGTGCCAAGAGGAGCTGAGGACAGACTGTGCAGTTTGGCTATTCGCTGCAGGAGAATGAAGTCCTGTGCCAAACCAAGCAAGAACAAGAATTTTATAAAACATTAGCTTGGGTAATTTAAATGATATACACAGAAGTATTAGGACATATTCGTGGCGACAATGCAGATAGTTGTAGGCAAATATTCTCAACTACAGCTACAAAGTTAATTTTGATTCATACATTCATACATTTAGCTGTAGAAATATAAAAGGCGCTGTTATATTTACAATATTTTTGTATTATCAATCGATCAAATTACTTTGTGCAATGTTTTTTGTAATGACAAACCCACTGAGAATTATCACCCAACTCTTTCCCCCCAAAAAACGACACCATATATGGTAATTTGTACAGTTTATTGCGACTCATATTTGCGTTTATTGTTAGGCTGTGCCCCCTACTGGCCGTAGTAATTATGGCGGGAGCAAAGCAGGAAGTCATGTAATATAGAGGGCAGGCAGGAGGGGTGGTGGATGGGTCAAACAAACAGGACTTTGACCCAGGAGACTGGTGTTCGTGTCCCGTTTGAAACTAAAAGTAAACATTGAGTTAATTAAACGTAACAAACGTAACTACGTCAAGCTTTTACGTGCAAAAGTGAAGTCATGTCACAAATTTACTGATTTAAACCCAAACCACAATCTAGTTTTGGTGCCAAAACCTAACCAAACTGCGACCATTTCACAACGTTAACCACGTGTTTAAAACTGTGAGTTACGTTTAAGATACGAGGATGCGTTGATCTCCGCTAACTTAGGAAACACTTCTGTGTGCCGTATTACAAGGTAGTAACAATCGACAAACGTGGTTGAATGGTTTGGAGGACTGTTTTGGTTCACTCTAATCGGCATTGTTTTCAGCCACAGCAGGCAGCTGTTTTTGGCTGCTGGGTGTGGAAAATCAACAGGAAACACTCTCTCCTCCATCAGAAATGGTATTCGAATGTCAGCCAAGCAAAACAGCAAAAAGGCTAAAGCTGCATAACTTTACATGACAATAGCAAGAAGTAACTTTAAAGCTGCTCTAATCAGTAGTTCTATATTATTAAACTCAAACTGTTTTTTGAAGAGGGAGCAGTCATGTAGTCATGAATGATTTGGTGCTTCTTCTTTTTTTTATTGTGTTAGTCTGTTTTGTATTTTGCCTGAATTCTAGTAGAGTTCTGAGCTTTGTGCTTTTAATGCACATACCTATTGTAATGTTGAGTCTGTTTTCTACTGTCTCTTGTGTATTTGTTGTTGAGTTTGATGTATTTTAAAGGCACATCTAGGGACGGGCAATGTAAACTAGCTTAGGCTATAAATGCTGTAGTGTGTGGCATTGCTTTATGCAACATACTTGTCCCTATACAAATAAACATTCAATAAATATTAGATCAAACGATGGTGTAATGTGAAAATGGTCGCTAGTATTTGTAATTATTAGTAATATTTTTTTCTCAGCAGTTGGTGGAGACCAAAACTGTACTAAAAGAACAGTGAATATTAAACTTACATTCATCAGGTGGACAGAGACATGACTCCAAATGAATGTTAATGTTGCTCCGTGTATGCTCAGAGTGTAAACAAGCTACTGTTTGCTAATGTTTTTGCAGTACCACCTTTCGGTTTAATGTTATTTTCGACTGACGTCTAGGTCTATTCAATGTAACTTTTACCTTCGTGGCTGAAAACTAATTGAGTCAATGGGAAATCAGGCCATGAACCAGGGAAAAATATACGTCTGTGGTATGAATCTAGAGGTAGATTCATTCATTTTTAATACATTTGTTCTTAAAGATTTACTGGGAGATACAGTATTCTGCATGAATTATAGTGCACTTACTTGAATGAATAAAATCTGGCACAGGCATCCGATGATTGTCTATTAACTGTGTCTATTTTGGCACAGATCTGAATCCAGATGCATATGGTATGTGATAGATCAATTAATTACCAGAGACCTGTCAACATTTTTATTCTAACATTTACAGTATTTACAGGATGAATCCCACTGAGATCAGCTTTGTGAGGCCTGTCCTTGAAAACAGCAGCAGATGTCAGATATACTGGCAGACACAACAAGCGTCAATACATTTCATAATGAGGAAAGACAATTAAAGTACCAGAGCTAGAGGAGAGAAAAAGAAGCAAATGATGAGAAATTAGAACAGAGCAACATGCATTATTCACTTTTCCACAAGCCTGCACAGAACAAACATACAGCACTGGCTTCAGGTGCAGCAGCCAGATTCTGATTGAATGTTTTTTATGGTAGCATACTGTATAACAGTGAGCAATGATAAAAGTGCATTAGTGAGACGGATCTGTCCTCGAAATGAAGATTAATTAGACAAAGAAATGCTGCTGGAGATGAACATGCTCTTGATGGAGTAGCTTTCGGCAGTTTTTTTCCTCAGCCTACTTTAAATTCAACGTCAAACGGTGCTGCTATTGGCCTATAATTACAACATCAGTCATTATTGATCATTGTCACTTTAATAAACAGCTCTCAACATTTTGAAGAATTTTCCTAAGATAAAACGGCAGGCAACAAAGCCGGCCCCTCTGCATTTATCTTGGCGACACGCGATGAACAGAACGGGCCAAAGCAAGGGATTGTGGGATTCAGAGAGCTTCAGAATCAACATTCAAATGGTGTTTTTAGAGAAAGGGAAAGCGTAATGTCGGCTGAGCCTCGAGATTCTTCAAGGATACACTGCTTTTGTTTGCATTGTTTTGTTGATGCGTGTGTGTGAAATAGCTGGGGGGAAATGTCAGTGTCATTCCATTATGTATCAAGGCAAAACACAGAAGGATATGAATTCCAGTCTGAAAAAATAGTGTGCGTGCGTGTGTGCGTGCGTGCGTGCGTGCGTGCGTGCGTGCGTGCGTGCGTGAGTGTGTGAGTGTGTGTGCGTGTGCGTGTGTGTTTCTGTGTGTGTGTGCGCTCTTAAGTGCATGCACTCGTGTTTTCGAATACACAGAACAGTGTGTGTTTCAGGGCAAAGGATTTGTCTCTGCTTCTGTTTAGATCTGTCAGTTATTGTATTAGTACAGAAAGGAAAACAGATTAGGGATGGAGGATATGGATTTTTTTCAGCCGATACCGATAATTACCTGCTTCTCATGGCCAGCAGTACTGATAATTTCACATTTTGACTCCATTGCTGCAAGGTACTATGCTAATGCTTCAATACATCTAGAGTGTTTGTCAAAATGTTTTACTGTTGATAAGAGACATGTAAAGTACAAGGCCTACCATCGGATCATTGATCAACTGATCATTAGTGATCAAAGCTGTTTCTCTGATAGTCTGTTCTTGTGTCTCAGTCCTATAGCCAGAACATTTGTACAGAGTGATTCTGCAAACTCCACATTACATTCAACATTCTTTTGTTTATACAATATCTCTGCATGTCAATTGCAGTATAATTAAGGTTAGGCATACATTGTTGGTTAAAGCTACCCCAACCTGATCTCACAGAAATACATGAAATGACCATGACCTCTTGATATGTGGAGTCACATATTGTGTTAAAATGACGTTGTGCCAACACGACAAAAACACATCTACATTTCTGTGAGTTTCAATGAGTTTAGGCACACAAAACACGTCGGTAGGTTTAGAAGAAACATTGCATTTCCATGACTTTCATTAGGTTTAGGCACATAAAACACGTCGATAGGTTTAGAAAAAAACATCATGGTTTGGATTAAATACCTGATGTAACTTATAGTACGTCTGGACACTTACAGGATACCAAAATAACTGAAAATGTTGTTTCAAATGGGACGAGACCTCCGGTCTCCCGCATGAAAGTACTGTGTTTTAGGACCCACCCACCACCCAAATCAACCTCCTGGTTGAACCTGGGAATTTGTGTGTCCACCACGGCAAAGGATCCTAATAGACTTTCCATTGACATTGTTCTCTTGTTGGCACCACGTAATTTGAACACACTATGTGACACCACCATGTAATTCGGTGTGAAGAGGTCATGGTCATTTGACATATTTCTAAGAGATCACACTGCTGTGGAGTTGTTGACCACAAATGGTGCTATTGAGCAATGTTTTCATGAATGGCTCCTAATTTTGTTGGTATATCGTGCCCTACTGACAAATGCACAAGGATGCCTGTACAAACATGACAATATGCATTCCTGCCAATGGGTTCATGCTATTCCACTGATTGACAGTTGGGGCCTGGGATTGCGCCAAGAAAGATAGCAGAGGCGGAAATGGGAAAGAAAAAAGAAGTCTGCTAGCTGGTATAAACAATGCAGGTTTCAAAAGTATTCATAACATTGGTTTTACAAATGTTTTACAGGGAATGACATACATAACTGTGTTTGTTTACTCCCTTTAAGGTTAGAGAAATATAATAGTTACGATAAAAACAACATAGTACAGCTGAGGCTGATGACAATGTCATTATGGTATTTGGTCATGAACCAAAGTATTGGACAAATTCAAATTCATTTGACCTGATGATGGTGCTAGATGAAAAGTCAGGGAATCACCAAAGTCAGCAGGATACATCGTCTGGGAACCATGAACACCTGTACCCAATTTTATAGAAATCTATCCTATAGTTGTCTCGATCAAGCTACCGTCAGTCTTTGACAAGCCACCCGACTTTTACTTTTGGCCTCACTTTATTTTCCGCATTAGCGATATACGTTGGCATTGGACATGAAGCATTGCAATCATGTTCCATGGTTAAGTGGGTATTTTGTACTGCATACAGTGCCAACAGTAATGAATTGAAACACCCTCACAAAGGCAACCACTAGATGCAGTAAATGCTGAAACTGTACAGACAGAAGTAATTCTATGTCTCGTCTTCTCTTACTATCCTGCAAACCTCAGCCCCTAAACAGACACCTGAGGACCTGATTAGAAAACCAGACTCGCCGTTGTGAACAGAGAGAGAAGAGACATTGGCAAGAGGTTCCTCCTTATGGACGTAATTGGCAATAAGCCATCAATTAGACCAAGACATATATCCTGCAGCCTCTGGGCCGGCAAAGGAGGCAGCATTGGAGAAAAAGGCAGAGGCAGCCAGGAGGAGACAGAGGCAGAGCCAACAAAACGCAGGACGTCTGATGATGCAGCTCTTTGCAGTTTCTAGAAAAAGACATAGCGAGGGCTGCTGGAGAAAAAACTGCTAATGATTTTGGAGAAATTTTCAAAAGAAAAGAGCTTTTTGACAATGTGTTTTCACATTTTTCAATAGTTTTGAATAATTCAAGGTGATCATCAGTCAAACCAATTTCTGTGGTCCTGTGATTGGTTGATTGGATGATTGAGGCAGTGATTCGGCCATTGTCACACGACTAAATGGACGTTATCAGTCGTTATCAGCCTCATAGATATGGGTCAGTATGGCCCTGCTAGAAGGCGCAGAAGGCTGTTGTCAGTGTATTGAATGGGATGACAACTAACGGTTATTGTGACTGGAGCAAGGGGGGAAGCCAGATGCAGAGAAATAAAGAGCATCCAGATGCCACATAAGGGCGTAGGTTGGGGTGGCAGATGGGTCCTAAAACACAGGACTTCCACGCTGGAGACCAGAGTTTGCATCCCGGTTGAAACAACTTGTTCTGTCATTTTAATCATAGTTATTTTCATATCCCGTAAGTGTCCCGGCATACTGTAAGTTACTTAAGGTATTTAATCTAAACCATGATGTTTTTTTCTAAACCTACCGACATGTTTTCTGTTCCTAAACCTAATGAAACTCATGGAAATGTAGACGTTTTTTTCTAAACCTACTGAAACCCACGGAAATGTGATAATGTAGCCCCTAAATTCCACTGGGCATGTCTGCAGCACGTTCTGGCTCTGACCCAATCGCCGGAGCTGATCGCGGTCACTCTAGTCAATGCTTGTGATCCCACCAGACACGCTGCAGCGCGTTTCAGAAGCGGCCCAGAAGCAGCCCAGAAGCAGCTCTCCGCTAAAGATATGTGCCAAGTCTATTTTTGTCTGAAGCCACGTTGAAGCCGTGTCAAGAAGCACAGAGCAGATCGAGCCAGCCAGGAAATGGGACACAGAAAAGGCATAGTGCATCCAGTCGATTTTCAAAATAAAACACCATGTGACTATGTAGCCTACTTACCCATGGTAGAAGCACAACAATCAAGGGAAAACCAGGGAAAAAGACCAAATCAACAGCAAGTCAATGTCGGACAGGCAAAGTAAACTTTTGTTTGTTTGTTGTTCTCTTTATACATCTGCAGGTTGTGCTCGCGAGCGCTCTGCTTCTGAAACGCTCCCGGTGGGGCATGACGCCATGCGGAGGACAGAGTAAAACAGTGGAATCCCCAGGTAAGGTTGTTTACTTAAAAGTGAAACCAAAACCTAACAACATGAATGCATGGATACATGAATTCAATGCATGGATTCAATTCTGATAGTAAAACGAGTCATTTCACGGGGGTTGTGATGCTGAAAAAAACATATCCACTGATTTACAGATGTCTCTTTGCCCATGCAAGTCTATGGGGAAACATATTTTTGGGCCCTGTGGCATCATGTGACGAACAGGTAGTTGCAATTCCACTATGGCCACTATATCAAATTGGCTTCAAAGCCCCTTGTTCTTCCTGGGGGACTGGTGTCTCCGGTTGTCACCATCTTGGCAGTGCCTGATGACACCTAACTCCTAAATAATCCGCTAATCCAAAAATGGGCAAAGAGATGGAGCGTGGATGCTATGCTCGCCACCTGTGAGGACACCCACCTGTCACTCAAAATGGCCATGCCCTCAATTATGCATAACTTTAAGCCTTAATATAATTTAAACGGGTGAGCTGCAGTAAAGTCAGGCTTTTTAACATGGGGGTCTATGGGGATTGACTTGCTTTTGGAGCCAGCCTCAAGTGTCCATTCGAGGAACTGCAGTTTTTGTCACTATCCCGTTGGCTTCATTTTTCAGTCCCGGAGGTAAGCTGTTTGACACTGAACAGACATTTCTCCTCATATCATCCACGCTGTTTGGGCCTTTAAAAACATCATTTTCAACAACTGCTCTCTATGATATTTTTTGCTTCAGCATTGTATCAGCAAACTGAATTGTTAATATGCATGGGTAGCCAGCCATCAACTCCAAAATGATAAATCCTTCAGTAGTGTATGCACATTTAAAGAAAAGCGATTATTTTTAAGAGTTCATACATCACTGACTGACCCAGGCCGGCCCACATACGTGTCAATAAATCTTCCCTTGTGGTCACACGCTGCCTGTAGTTGAATTGAATGGAATAATTTTGCACTTGAGGGAGCAGTTTGCTTCTGTTGTTGGAACCTTTATTATGGCTCAGCAATCATGTATTGCCTCAGTTGATATTCTAAAAATATGGGAAGAAGCTAACTGGGCAAATCCCGAACCAGTCTCATGCAGGTTTTACTCAAATGGCAGGAAAATAATCCTGCCCTCCAGGCTTTTTATATTATTCTTTTATGTCACCTTATGAATGATGTCATTCACAGTACCGCAGGTGATACCAAACTCTCTGCTTCTAACTCTGTATTGGAAAACTGCTGTAGATGAATAATAGAGCGTCATAAATGTCATTAAAGATGCTCAAAGGGAAAGTCATATGTGGATTTACTGTAACTTTAAAAGTAGAGCATCTGATGTAGTCTCTGCCGTGTAATGTAAAATAAGCAAAGAGGTCACTAAAGTAAGCCAGGTTTCAAACACAATAACCACAGAGACCTGTTTGCTACATTAGAAGGTAAACATTAGTAATGAATATACTATTCAATTAAATTTTATTTATGGTGACATATCGTAACAAAAGTTATATCAGGACACTTTTCATATAGAAAGAAAATAATGATAAAGAATGATGCACATTAAAGCTCAGGTACGCAGGATATTTGTATTGTAATTGGGCAAAAAATCCATAATAACCTTTCATCATATTGTAATTCAGATGGTCTGAGAGAAAACTTTACTCCTGCATCTCTCTTGGCTCTGTTTCAGGCTTTAGAAAATCTAGCCTGTGATGGACAAACTTTGGGCCAATCACAGCCTCATTTCAGAGAGAGAGCATTTCTATTGGCTGTTCTACTAACACAGATGTGCGTGCGTGTGTCCAGTAAAAGAAGCCAAAGGGGCTACGGCTAATTCGGCTAAACTATTAGATAACACCTTATTGTCTTCCATTTACAGTATATACAATGCAGTAAAGTACACAGAGGGACGGAAATTGCGTGCAGTCCACTTTATTGTTTATGGAGTGGAGAGCTGCTCTGCTTGGGGACCTGCTGCATCATCTCCTGTGTTTACGTCTCCTGTCACACTGCCTCCAGAGTCACCTTGGTCGGATATCATTATTAGCCTGCTACGAGGCCCAGAGGCTGAAGCCACGGTACGGTAGCTCCTACTGCGGTGTGAGAGGAAACATACAGATGAGCCGGTATAACACTAGGCTTGTAAACACAAAAATAAACATGTAGCACCGTGTTTATCAGACTCAGAGTGGCTGCTGGCTGCATCACTGCGCGCCGCTTCGTGAGGATAGTTAGCATTCTAAGCTATTACCAACATTTTTTTCTCTCCATCTCCGAAACACAGATATTGACCTTATTGTCAGAGTCTAAACAAGAGTGAGAAATGCAATAAAACAATACAAACAATAAAACAAGTGTAAATCCAGGCAAAGTGTCTGAGAGATGGAGAGAAAATGCTGCTAACAGTTTAGCCTTCTGCTAACATAGCCACCATGATAGTCACAGGCTGCAGCTAAATCAAGTTCATGTTGATGAATCACAGTCTGTCATCTCAAAGAGCTTTACAGGTCCAAAAGTTTGCAAAGAAAACTGGACGGTAATTGAACTGCTGGTGTATATTTACTGCATCGGCCATCCGGCTGAATGAATGAATAGTACGGAGTCCAGGTTACTGAGTGAAGGCCGGAGCCCTGTGCGTGTTGTGGTGGGAGGGGCTGGAGCCGCGTGACAAAGATTGAAAATGCAGTTAGCTGCATGCTCTAACTGCTCATGTTTTGCTTTCTGCATACCCCAGCTTTAAGTTACTTGCTAACATTTGGAAGATTAGAAAAGTTAAGATAAAAATGTGTTTAAAAAATCAAATTAACTTGAAGTTTAAGA
This sequence comes from Heterobranchus longifilis, assembly GCA_028570985.1. NCBI lineage: Eukaryota > Metazoa > Chordata > Actinopteri > Siluriformes > Clariidae > Heterobranchus > Heterobranchus longifilis. The sequence goes on along the minus strand of JAOVVB010274399.1, from coordinate 8,116 downwards.
AGGCCTCTTCACCTCCAACTGCACGTCTAATATTTCCATATAAGTCAGCTGGGGATCACATGTCTACACACACACACACACACACACACACACACACACCTGCCTGGGGGGGTTGTGTTTTATTACAGCTTTGTACTTCCTTATGTAGGTCAATTGTTTGGTCCAAGAATAATATATGCTAAAGTACTAGCATACAGCAAACAATCTCACACATATGGACACGTGGACACATTTATTGTCTATGTTCTCATTAGTAATTTAACTAATCTTCCAAAAAAGTTACAGTATCCATATAGCTATACTTGGTCATTAAAGTCAGTGCAAATAATGACTATCATATGTGTTTCAAGTGCTTTACTGGTAGAAAGCAAAACGAAGCAGCAACTGCCATGCAAACAGTAAATGGAAATAGATTGTTGCACAGCGTGAGCGAGCCAATAATGGCATCATTATCCTCCACAACAAATATAGAAAACATAATTTGAGCTCAGTCTTGTTTGAATTATTTCCAAGTAACAAAGTGCTTTGAGGCCTGAGACGTGATCCCCCAGCACCATCCCTGCTATTGAGTTTGCAGAAATGCACACAGTCCCTTTGAAATTCGCAGGGGCCGTGCTGCGTGTACAAACACACATTGTTGACAAAAGGTTTTTCTTTTTTAGACTAAGATGGTGCTTGAGGTAAGAAGCCTCACAGGGTGTGTGTGTGTGTGTGTGTGTGTGTGTGTGTGTGTGTGTGTGTGTGTGCAATATCACAGAGGGGGTTGTGCATGTTTGTGTGTGCATGCAAGGCCAGCAGTAGCCATGCTTTCAACACAATCGAATTTCATGTGTTCTCAAAGGCTGTGAAATTGTTGTTGAATACACAACTGTGAGCAAATGCCACTGACATCATACCAGCGCCAAATAATCATAGTGGGAAAACTGGAAACAAACATGCCAAAATATAAACATACACATGACACAGTTGTGACCAACAAGTCCTCCAAACCACACGACCATATAAGGCATGTGTTCCTACCCTCAGATACGACCAATAGCCTCTCAGCATGTACTAAATCAGCGTCCCTATCAAGTGGCAGGAAATACCACCTGTATGAGCGTTTTCCATCCTCAAACCTACACGTAACGGTCACGGATTTAAACATGGCGTTAACATTGTGAAACGGTTGCAGTTTGGTTAGGTTTAGGCACAAAAACTGCTTGGGTTAGGGTTAGAAAAAGATTGTGGTTTGGGTTAAAAACTGTAGATTTGTTACTTCACTTCCGTGCATGCGTACATGGCGTAATTATGCATGTGACGCAGAACATGACGTAGTTCCCGTTACTTTTATTTTCAAACAGGACATGGACACCAGTCGTCTGGGTCAAAGTCTTGTGTTTCTTTGGCCCATCCATCACCAATCCCAACCCCCCCTCCTGCCCTAAAGGGCTTAATATTACATTACGTTACATGACTTCCTGCTTTGCACCAGTCATAATTACTACGGCCACTAGAGGGCGCCGCCTAAAAAGAAACATAAATATAGATCTTAATTGCTGCTTGTACAAACAACCTATGTTTTTTGGTGGACACAGGTTATATTACATCAGGGGTGGCAGCATGAGAACTGAGGCAAGCTCATCTTGAGTGCAGCATGCATTTGTATAAAATATGCAGCCAGTCTGTTTGTTGTGGAACATTATACTTTTTTCTGTTATAGAATCTTTTCTCAGTGGCAGTACTGCTTTGAAGGCAGAAACTATCTAATTCAGTCAGGAACACTCTCGTCATAGGTTTAACCATTTATTCCAACAAATGGAAATACAGTTATGCTTGGCGTTGATGGCTCTGCTCTCATTGATGCTCCCTGGATTAGCCAAGCAGCATGCTAAGCTAAACAGGGAGAGCAATGCAGAACCTCCCTATGGGTATACAAGAGTGGGCCCAAAAGCAACATTTTTAAAATTTCAGTCATGTTAGGACTCTGAACTAGAAAGGTGGAGGCTGGGATGGTGGAGGCAAAGCTTTGCCAGCAGCAGAGCCGCAGCAGCAGTGTGTGTCGCAGCGTGTTGTAGCATGTATCAGTGAGGAGGGAGCTATATTTAAATGGACCGCTTGTTGAGAGAATGGGCTGTGATTGGTGTGTGACTGATGGAGATGATAATTCAATCAGCGGGCTGTCAGTTGATTACAGCTGGGGCGCATGACTTCCATATCCTGCATGAACTAACGTGAAGCTTTCATTGGGTGGAGCTTTTTTGGCAAATGTACCAACTTGAAATAAATTTAAAAACCAAGCAAGGCAGCCCAAACATCTACCACCACAGCCACAACCTCTGGCTCCTATGGCGTTCCAGGGCCACATATGATATATAATCCCTCCAGCAAGTTATGGATCTGTCATGGGGTAGACACTGATCCAACACCTCAACCGGCTCTTTTCAAGAACCCCTATGAAATGGAGCCTTTGGCATGAAACAGCTCCATCTGGATTAGGGATGACCCTTCCTGCAGTCAGGCCTCGGAGGGGAACTCAGCTTAGTTTGAAGAGATAAAATGGAGCATGGGGGGTTAAGATGGGTAGGCATGGGGATCTGGTGAGCTGCCAATCGGACATGCTGAATCCTGCCTGTGTAAAGATAGATAGTATATAGTTTGGAATTGTAAAGTCACCTAAAATGGATTGGCATTAGGGGTGTCATCGATCGAAATTGAAAGGATCGTCAACATCGAAAGCAAGATCGCAATTCCAAGTATGTTTTTTTTTCTCTCCACCCTCGACTACTCGTGCACATCCGAAGAAAAAAAACAACAACACTTCAGCATAGCTTACTATCCGGTGATGTTAGCATGCAGCTAAAGACACAGTTAGCTAACCCGTAGCATGCAGCTGCACTTTCTGAGACACCATGGTCAGCGCCGGAGTCAGAGATGATGGAGAAACAACAGAACTGGAAAATCCTCCTGCTTCACTGAAGTCACATTTTGGCATTTCCCTTGACTTATGTAGCCTAAACAACAAATGTTAAAGCGTGTGGGAGATGACAGGACGATGGTGCGTTCAAGTACACCATGCATCAGGTAAATGCACCTCGTAAACTCTCTCTGAGAAACTCAAGCTGTTGTAAATTTACCCTTCTGCCATCTAGTGGCTCTTCTGTTTGTTAGTCTAACAATGACATAGCAGTCAGTGCTGAAAAAATATGTTTAAATCGAACTGTGACTTTAAAATCGAAGTCAAATCAAATCTTGGATTTGGAGAATCGTACCCCTAATTGGCATTGATACATTTGAAGCCTACTGAAAATATGAGCTTGCCATTTCCACAGAATTTTGTGTTAAAAAGCTTGACTGATGATATTTTTCTGCCTCCAAAGCAGCCCTGCCTCTATTATTTTATGGTATTTTTGTCTTTATCAGATAGTAAACTTGGCAGGAATTATGTGGAGAAAAACCTCAGTCTGACAGTCATGTGAATGTGTTGACACTGTTATGTCACTGAACAAACACCTTGTGGCAATAGGTAAGTTTCAGTTAGATATGGCATGTTTTGACATGTGACAACAGAATAACTCTACAGAGGAACATCTGACATCTTGTGGCATTTTAAATTTACAACCAGAAGATGACGAACACTTGAAAATTAGATGTTTAAAAAAAGATACTGTATTGACTTCTTGGCTTGCAAACCTTCAAAATTATACATTAGTGATTTAACAAGTTTGCAGTCTCCCAGGGATTTGCATATTAAAGAGAGTATAGAAGTTATTACAGTTTTTGTGATAAAAAAAAAAAAATATGCGTGAATACACAGTGGCTTTATGATGAGCCAAAAGCACTTCAGAACAAAACGTCCATGAATGGTGGAAGGGAAGGGAGCTGTTCTGTCTGAGTAATGATTGTTTCTGGCCAGATGCCAGTGAATAGAAGGGTTTTATAGAAAACCGGATGGACAGTTAAATGACAAAATAAAAGATTTGTGGAATTAATTGGATTGGCAGAACTTCAGTGGAGTTGTGGAGAGTTTGTCTTCAATCCATTTTGAGGAGTTTTATTCAGCGAAAGTACAGTGACCACTTACATCAAACAGAAAGTTAATGCACAGAAGTAATACTTTTCATATTTGGAGTGTTCTTCGCTATCACAAACTAATATAAGTTTTTACTGAACATCTGCCAAGTTTACATTGGTGTACTATAACATTGTATCACACAAGATGTTGATTCTGTACATATTACAATGGTTTAAACATGTATTAACATTTTTTGGCCACTTGGGGGCAGTGCACCACACTGTAAACATGTATTTTGTGGTGAACTTGCTAGCAAATTTGTCTATTTCCACATCCAGCAGACACGCCGCATTATTAGCATTCAGTTTGAGATGTGTCGGTGTCCACCTGACAGATGTAAGTCCAATACACATCATGGTTTGACCCAGCTTGTCCTCCAGAGGGAAATGACAGCAGTTGATGTTTTTTCCTACTCTGTAAGACGACCCATATGAGCATTTACTGAAATAGCGGCCATAGCGGTCAGAGTAATTACGACCCATATTGATGTTTTATTGTTAGCCGTCTCCCTAAAAGCCAAAAAGCCGGAAGTAATGTTACAGAGGATTTAGAGCGAGAAACTAAGGGCGGGCGGGAGGTGGGCCAAACAAACACAGGAGCCCGGGGTTTGAAAACAAAATGAAACAGCGAGTTATTTTTTTAAGTGAATGTAACAACCAGAAGTACGTGACGTACCGCATCATGGGATGTATACTGATTTAATGTCTCAAATATACTGAAACCACAACCTTTTTTCTAACCTTACCAAGTTGTTTTGTTGCCTAAACCTAAACCTACCATCACATCCATTTTAACAACTTTAACGACATGTTTAAAACATTTAGATCTAAATTACTCCAATCCCTAGGGCCGCTATTTTAGTAATACACTCGTATGGGTCTTATTTGAAAGTAGGAACAAATGACGCATATGGTCGTATGGTTTGGAGGACTTGTTGGTTTCTCCACCAACTCCAGAGGCAAATGCATGGCTCTTTAGCTACTACTGTAGATGTTCCACTATCATTCACCAGCTAATTGCTAACATTGTCTGTTGTTTCGTGCTGAGCAGGTAGCGTACAGTTGGTTTACTGGAGCTTTATTGCTGAAAACGGCTGCCTGCTGCTGGAAAGGGAATTGATGAGAGTGAACCAAAACAGTTAAGTTGTAGGCCGTAAAACCAATGAGCTGAAAGACACTAATAGGCACTGTAGAACTGAGGGGAACTGCAGAGTCAGGTGATAATTCTCTCTGGGTTTGTCACTACGAGAGACCTCTACCATATCACACATAGTGATTTGACTTACGGTTATAGAAATATTGATAAATGCAGCTTTAAGGCTAACAGAACACAGTGACCACCTAACCCTAACCCTCTGTGCCATGAGCTCTTATGCTAATCAATTATCAATGAGGACCAATAAAGAATGAAATGGTTGCAGCCTTGTGTTTCTGGCAAAGTTACAGTAACTGCTGAGTAAATAAATCGCATATAAAGAACAGCTTACATCCTAAGAATATCCACACCAAGAAGCAAAGAGTGAGGGAAAAGTTCAATCTCACCTCAGTCACTGAAAGAAATGAATCACATCTTTAGACCTGAGCTTGGCATAGACTGAGCGTTCTCACAGACCCCCTCAGTCAACTGAGATTCTTCAAATCGAACTGTCTGGGTGTTTTTTGTCAGTCAGTGTGCAGTGTACTTGTGGAGACATTGCGGTCCTCAGAATTAGCTGCAGAGTGAGACCTCCTCGCTGCTCTGCTTACAGTCAGCTGTGAGCTGCAGTGCGTCCCATGGTGAGTGAAACAGAGGTATCTTCTGCCTTCTGCTTAGAAGTGGTGAATTTACAGCCCAGAGCAAGTTACTACGCTACAGGCTCTGGCTTATCCGTGGTCTGTGGGATCTGGCTGTTGACATGCTGGTTTACATGCTGTAAAGCCGTCTAACAATCCATGCACCAGGTCGCGTATGCATAAACTGGAATAAAACAGGCTTAACCCACAGAACGAATAGTCAAATCGTCGTATATTGATCAGCCAAATCTGAGTCGACTGACTGAGTCGGGTACAGCCCTACTGTAATTACAAATTGCTTGTACACAAAAGAAAAAGAAACCTTTGCTTCTACTAGTAGTAGGCCTACTAGTGAAATCACATCAGAACTTAACTAAACATAACAGCATTAAGAAAATAAATGACAAACATGTATTAAATTCAATGCAAACTCTTGTCAACTTTCGACATTCCTCTTGCTTTGTCTTGGTCCCGCTCTGCCTACAACTCCACACCCCCCTTGGGTAAACTCTTCATGGCTTCTTGGCAGATATCACCTCTCGACTCTTGCATAACGCCCCACTCTGGCTCCCATCCAGCTGCACTCCCTCACATTGCCGTGATTCATCGCCGGACCCTCCTTGATCCCTATCGCAAATAGGCCCTTATCAGTCAAGAACCCCCTCTTGAGAAATCCATCCTTTTTTCATATGCGCCACTCGCTCGTAAAGGAATTCCAATAAGACGGCGTAAATCAAGGCTAACGCGCCCCTGTTCTCAAGGCTCCGGCAGAATCAACATGAACCTGGCGGTGGGCCTGAAAGCAGGACCGTGTTGTGAAGCGGCGCTTGTAAAAGGAGTTATTTGATTTGGCTGGCTAGGCACAACCGGTATGGTTATGTTCAACATTCTTTAGCTAATGGTCCATGTTACAGCTAGTCTGCACTCGGGGGGATTAGGAGGGAGCGGATAAAAAAAAATGGCAACACTTCGAAACTCTTTATTCTGCTGTATCAACCTGTGTGTTGACCTGCGGAAAAATATAGTACAATATCAACACAATACAACCGAGTGAGTGCACAACATGTGATGTGTGGCCAGAGGGTATGTACAAGTTTTGTGCTGCTTTCCAAAGCACAATACCAGTACGCCATTTTCAGTATGTGTTATACTGTATGTGCTATATAACTTTCAGAGTTGTTTTTATATCTGGGTGTGGAAAGTAAAAGAAGTGCACTCTTCCATTAAGCAAGGCACATAATCTGTCGCTGCTCTGCCTGCAGAGGCCAGAGATCAGACTGTGGCTGTGCTGGGCAGAGTATGGTTCAGAATATAACTGTGATGGCGGACAGGGCGTTCCTGAAAAAGTGAAAGTCACTCTTTTAGTGAAACTACGCTGAGTAAATGAAGGTTAAAACTTAGATAGCGAGATTATTATTATTTGATGATAATTAAGATAAATACAAGGGTGCAATCATCCAGTTATTTGAATTGTAGTTATTGTCAGAAAAAAAGGAAAAGAGTAAGATAACAGATCTTCAAGTCTGAAACAAATGTTTAACCATGTCCCCCCCTTTTTCCTTTATCTAAGGGTTGTTAAAATCATTGTATTTCACTCTGCGTGAATTTAATATATATTCTGTATCAGCTTGTTGCAGCTTTTTATTGAAGTTATATATTTAAACTGAGTGAAATAAATATTTAAACCCAGAATTTATGTTTTTGGCTGGACCGCAGCAAAGCTGGGGGACCAGCCCTATAAATGGGAAAGTTGGTCGCTGACTCACTCGCTGAATGACTGAATGACTGTCTGATGAAGTTACAATAACACATTGTTAATTTTTTTAATTTTTATATTGTCATGAATATCATTACCACAAATTACCCTGAAATATCGTGATATTATTTTAAGACTATATTGCCCACCCCTAATCAGCATGTATTTGAAAGGCGTAGTACTGCCCTCTTGTGGTGAAATGTGCAACTGCACCATTGAGCACATGGAGCTACGCAGTCAGTAATTAAGAGGCATAACGAGGGGCACGTTGGAGAAACGCAGTGCAAAGTGGACTTTACTGCATCAAGTGGTGTCAGTTGTGTGCGTCTCTGATGAATTGTGAGTAAAGCCAGTTATTTCTGACTGAACGGGACATTTATTGAGCCTTTCACTGCATTTTGGTTTGTTTACTTAAGGCTGTTTTGCTGATGCTGAGCTAATTTACTCACCGTGTAGCATGTTCATGCTAATGCTAGCTTAGCTGCTACTTTCTGGTGAAACTGCTGGATGTGGACAATGTTATTGTTTACTGAT
>JAOVVB010274389.1:6303-17843 GCA_028570985.1 Heterobranchus longifilis | reverse complement strand
AGGGAATAACAATCAAACTGGTGTTGTTTTATTCATTTTAAGAATGGCTTTAATCTGTTTTTCAAAAATAAACTCTTCAATAAGACATAACACAAGTACACAGTACACACCTGCCCGTCACATGACTTTAGATTCATCCATATAAATATGCATAACATATACACGTCACCAAAACACATTTTCACAGTATTTTATTAAAGACATCAGTGGGTTCAACAGCTGAGTCAGTCTTAATTTCACACCACATCGCTGCCCTTTGGATCACCTTCTGGATCAAACCACCAGTCACACACAGTATCACACACTTCATCCTGATACATGTTGAGGGGAATAACCATATCTGATAAATGGATTAACAGAGAAACCAGGAGTGTTCCGTTTATTCATCAGTAGCAGCTGTTTTCAACATTAGTCAGCCATTGTTATGCAGTTTCTAAGGTGTTTGTATATTCTGCACTAACCCAACAGGACCTCTGACCCAGCCAGAGGAATGTGAGAGTAGAGACACGGTGTGGGAGGTCACCGCCATCATTTACATCCTAAACACATGACAGGCTGCCAGGCGGAGGTTAGAGCTGGTCAAGTTCACACCGGACAGCACAGATCCCAATTCACTGTGAGGAGGGAGGTCTCTTTACACATGCAAACACAGATTCTTACTTACATCTACACATACAGGCAGTGGGTACAATTATTCAACATTTCTAAATTAAAGACCTACCTTTTTTTGCTTGCTTTAAGTTCATTCTGAGGCTTTGTCAAGTCCCCTCTTTTTTTATTTGTAGTCTGGCTTACTATGTGACCCATGCCTGGATAAAGCCTGACTGCCGTTGCTGGAAGTCAACAATCGCAACAGCCTCCGAGTTATCAACCTACATGCTGAAAATGACAAGTTTTGAAGATTTGAATTGTGCAATAAGGCAGGCCTGCTCTGTTGTTTCAGTGAATGATTGTAAAGATCTACAAAGAATAATGTTCACAACATTTTCGTGTAGCTGTTACACCGAAACTCCCGACACTATTTTGCAGAGGCACCGTCGGGACGTGGCGCCGCCCAGGACGATTGTGATTGGTTTAAGCAAATACAAACAGGCCAGCGTTTTTTTTTTTCCTTATCCAGAAGTGAAAGCACATTGAATCCAGACTTTCCTCCAGCACGGACACAGCGCTGTGGAGATAGGCCTGGCTGCGCAAGACTTTTATTTCTAATGCCCGGTTACTGATTTTAATCTGTTGATCGGTTTTATTCCATCTCTCTTAATTTCCTATTTTTATTAATTCGACTTTAATTTTATTATGTTAGTTGTTTTGTATTATTGCTTGTTGTGCACCTTCACTTTTCTTTAATGTTGTTAACCTGTCTGCCTCAACTGGAACGCACTTTGGGTCAACTCCTGTTGTTTTTAAATGTGCTATAGCATGATGTATCTTATTGTGCTTTTTTAACAGAGAGTCAGAGAGGTGGCGATTGAGCCAAATGATAAGTTATGAGGCTGTAATTTGTGGTGGCTTTGTGTTGCGTTTAAGGTGTTTCTGATATTGTATCTACCTTCATACATTCGCCACATTATTTCATCTATACACTCACATGATGCATTCGTTTACCGTGTGGTGATTCACCTTGATACTGCTGAATATGTGCAACAAGAGAAAAAAAAAAATAAGGGAGGGAGAGGAAAAATACTTGAATGTTCTCGATGTGTAGCAAACTCTCAACCCTGGCAAAACCATTCACATGAAAAGATCCACTCTGAATAGATTTGCATAGAAGAAGACAGAAATTTGTCCTTGTCCGAATGAGAATGTGGTACAGCTAAACATGGGGGGAAAATCACTGATTTTCAGGTTGTCCTTGTCATCCTTTGATCCCTTGTGAAAAGGCTAGACAGTCATGCTGCAGTGATCAGTCAGGGTCAAAGTCATACTCCACTTTCCCTCCCTCCTCCTTCCTCCATATTTACTCCCTCCTGTGACTCCACTGTAGTTTTGTAGCTCCGGCAGCTGGTGGTGCTGTAAGACTTGAGTCTGCCCCCTTGCTTTTTCTCCTACATAACAAGGCTGTCACCTATTCTATCCTCCTTTGTCCTCTCCCCTCCATCACTCACCTCCATACGTCAATGCTGGGCCACTGCAGCATCCTGAGCCAGTCTGCTTTATGGGGTGAGTGGAGACGGACCAGTGCCCTAAACAAACTACACCAGACGAGGGGGATCTTGAACCAAACTATATGAAATCAGAAGAGGGTTATGATTCGCATTCATCGTGCACATCGTGTCAATGATCCAAAAAGAGAAAAAAATGTGGGTTTGAAAAGGGATTGTGAGGCTAAAATCAATACGCTGATGTTGACATGCAAAATGAAAAAGTGACTGCATCAGTTTACTGTGTTTTGGTTTGTTTTTTTTTAAGCGCCTGGTTCAATAGCATGATGTCTGCCACTAGGTCATTTGCGTGAATGGTATTAATTGGGTTCCCTGCGAGGCCACACAGCCAGCGGCTCAGTTATGATTCCAGTGGGTAAATATTTGCCTGTACTAACCCTCACTAGGTGCCATAATGATTCTTTGTGTGTTGCACTGTGTACAATGTGGTTCTGTGTACACATCACTCAGTGCCTATGTCTGCCTGCGTGTGTGTGTGTGTTGTGTGTGTGTGTGTTGCAGCTCAATCCCCCCCCTTCAGCTGCAGCTCGGCAGAGTTTGATCAATAACGTGTCCTTCATTCTCAAGTCGGGCCTGACCTTGGCAGCCTTTTGTCTCCTTCCAGGGGCCAGAGTGCGCATGTACAGGTTGGAAAACAAGGCTCTCAAAAATCCACCCTTGGAAGGAAAAAAAAGAATTCCCCTCACTGCCTCCTCACTACAGCATTCTCATTAAGAGCCTAATGAATCATATATTTATAGCGTTCTTATCTTAGCGTAATGAGGTGATGCCACTTTTGAACTCATTTGCTAAATTACCACAGGCCACACTGAAATGGAATAAACTTCCCAATTCTTTGTATATGCATTCATTTTCACAGGGCAGCGTCAATGGAGAGACGGCAGAGCCGATCCAAACCTTACAAAGAAAATCTGCAGTCACAGGTGACAAAAAGGTAAGCCGTGTGTTCCGAGACATGTACAAGCAGTAAAACATGGACGTGTGCTGCAGAGGGCAGTGGGAGTTGAACTGACAGATCTGTTAACATGTTAATGCAGCCTGACATAGCCTGCAGGTGGCACTATTTATGGATTAGACCTGCAGTCACATTTGGTTTGTTATTCAGTAATGGATATTTAAGTGAAGAATTTGCTTTCACATGTACATATTGAATTGTTCCATTATACTGTATTAAAACAAGCAACAGTTGCTTTTGTATGTATGAGTACTCCATCATGCAGTCATATGCTCTATGATAAACGGCAAAGTTCAGATGCAGGTACATTATTAGACTGAGTCATCATACTGAGCTGTAGCAATAGTTTCTGTAACATTACTCATGTTCAATTTGAAAGATTAAAGATTGAACTTTCAATAGAAATTCAGTTTCTTTCCATATGTGAAACATTAGTTTTATTTGTAATTATACAAACAGCTGTTCATCAAATTACTTGTAATATAAAGTAAATGCAGGATGATGAGTACATTTGTACACAGGCCAAATTCAGTAATGGGTTTCTGCAGGCAAGTCGTATCAAGATCAATTACAAAATTAGCACATTAGTACTGACAAATGACAAAATTATGTTCTAATCCTTTTGAAGCCTTGTGGTAAAACAGTGGTATATTTGCTTGCTCTAGGGATAAACTAAAAGTGAATGATTCAGCCAGAAAACACCGATCTTTATTCCACTGCTACAATCCCACTGGCAGTGGAGAAGCCTGATATATTCAAGAATTAAATCACAAGATATTACAATGTGAACAACAACTCCGTAGAGGAATTAATCTTTTTCAAAATGAGGCCTGTTGAAATTATACTGTTACTTCAAACCCTTCGTTAATGTTTTTACAAAGAACAATTGAGAATGGGAAAAAAAACTGTTTTCCTTGTGATGTCAACACCAAAATATGTGAATAATATTCACCAAATCAGACATAAATCAAACCTCAGGATTTATTAACTTATTCCATTTTTACAAAAACAAACATTCTTCAGGACTTCAGGTGTTACAAACCAAAAACAGGGCAGTTTTCCACTGACACATCAAATGCTGGAAAATAAAAATTTAAAAACAGAACAGGCTTCACTACACTTTCCTCTTCTGGGTGCTGATGTAAAGGACTGTGGAGAGAAGAAAAAAACATTAAAGGCTGTAGTTTTACTGAGCAACACAATCACGTCTCTGAGACCAATCTGAAATGTATTGACACATCATTTCTTGTTTTGTGGTCATTTGATCATGCATCAAATTAACATTTCTCAGCTTTCCAGAGATAAAGGGTCCCCTGAGGCCAATTATTTGGGTGACCCAAGCGAATAAAGTTGACCCCAGCTCAAAGGTCTGCTGCAATTGTGCATTCACATGGAATTGATAGTTTGCTTGTGAGTACAATTTATACAACTTTACAGCAGACTCCCTACCCTTCACTTCCTATGCCGGTACATCACAAATAAAATCTCTGTGGGAAACACTGACCCACTGACACAGATCTCATTGTGAAAAAAAACAGTCACATTTCTCATCCTAAAAAGATAAATTGTGGAATTGTTTTGCACTGATCAATCTGGCTGCAGTCAGGTAAATCAATTGTTACTTTTACTTAAATCTACCTTTATCAACCTGCTTTGTTTTGATTAAAATAGCCCTGAGGATCTTTAGCTATTGGCCCTTTTATCACACTGAGAACTCCACTGACAGCATGACTCACATTCAAGAGGGAATCACACAGTAAATACAGTACATGGCCGGTGTCAAGAAAATTCTAGACACAGGGATGAAGATATGAACTAATGACAAAAAAAAACAGATTATTAAAGCAAAAGTTCTGACAATTATGGTGAATGCAGATTGTATAAAACACTTACTACAATGCTTCATCAAAGATTGACAAAAGTAAAAAAATAAAATAAAAAAGCAACATTTCAATCAATTTGCTTTATGCTTCTCACGTTAACATTATTTACATTTCACACTGGGACACTTGAATAGAACAGAGCAACCTTTAATGTTAGTGGTAACACTTTTGCTTTTTCTACTGTGACGGGTCAAAATGTCTGCTGTGAAAAAGGCCTATGTTTGTAGCCTACATCTCTGTCTACAAACTTTCCTCAGAGAATGGGATACTTTTCTCAGTACTACAAAAAAAAAACATATTCAGAACACTGCTATAACCCAGTGGGGCTGCAACGAACGATTGTTTTCATAAATCAATTAATCTGACAATTACTTTCTCCATTAAGTGTTTGGTCTATAAAATGTCAGAGAATAGTACAAATTGTTCATCCCAGTTTCTCAAAGTCCAAGGTGATGTCTTTAAATGTCTTGTTTTTTCCAGTCCAAAACCAAAAGATATTCAGTTTAATATGATATAAAATATAAAACAGAGAAAGCAGGAAATCTCCATATTTGAGAGGCTGAAAAAAGCATTTTCTGCCATTTTTGCATGAAAAAGTGTGCCTCATCTAGGCTTGTATCTGACAGTCAGACTTCTGTGCACATGCAACAATGACAAAAACCATGCACTGCAGTCTTGAAGTGCCAAAAGGTCTATAAATTGGAGAATCTTACCATTGTTTCCTCTTAGAAAAGCATCTCCGTACTTGTTCTTGAGCTGCCCGTTGACATACTCCTCAGTCTGCTCTATGGCAATGTTCATATAACCATCCAGACAGGCCAGGACACCTGCAGAGAGATCATGCGCAGTGTGTGGGATAAAGAGAATTTAATAATCACTTTTAAAATGACATAATGGTAACACGTGGATAGGTTGTACATGCCAGGTGCAGCATTACCTCTGTAATCAACGCCAGAGTTCAGTTTGACCACTACGGGTCTCCCAATTATCTGCTTCAGAAAGTCGCTCGGGGTCTGCTTTCTCAGACTCATCTTGGCTGTGATCTGAAAGGGTTGAAGATAAACAGTAAGTTAGGTCTTGTGGTCGCAGTTTCTTTCAACTAGCTACATTAGCATTGTGCCAGCTAACTCGTACTCGACGGCGTTTATTCGTTCAATCCAACAGTAAGGTTTCTTTACAATGAGTGTGGCAGCGCGAAGGTTTCAGATTTGACCAAACAGTGGTGTAATAGCATATAGCTAAGTAATCATTAGCTTAATACTGTGTGGACAAGTAGCGTTAGCTGCTAGCTAATTAGTGTAGCTAACCCGCTAACTGCAAACTCTTCAATGGATATGCTTGCACTTGGTGGTGTGAGCGCATTGTTATCCTTGTAAATACCTTTTATACGTTTATTGGAATCGAAGAGGGCACATGGAGAAGTTTGCTTTTTGTAATTGTTATGAGTAGCAACATGTTAGTTAGCATTTCACTTACCCGACAGACGTCCTCAAAACGATTGTGTTTGGCATGGACCGCAAATTGACCAATCAGAGGCGGGCACGATACGGCGACTGAGTGAGGACAAAAACCGAAAGAGCGCAGTTTGAGTGGTACAGATTGTAGTGAGGTGAAAACTAGAGACGGAACAGTAGACAGACACTCTAGTCTAGGTATGTTCTGGTTTGAGAGTTTGACACATTCCACTGTGTTTTTAGTCAACAGATCGAGGGCCTTATCTATTTATAGGGACCTATTTAATTTAATGTCTGCAGTCTTGATAGGGTAGAGGTAAATTTGATTATTGTAATTTAACATATATATAGTTCTATATGCAGTGATGAAGTGTTTGCCCATTTTAATTTGGAACCAAAATCAAATTTAAAAAAATAGGCGATATTGACAAAATTGCTATTGTGATAATTAGCACAACATTATATTAATAAAATGAATAAAAACTAAAAGTTAAAATTCATGCTACTGAAAACATTTATTTTTCATAAAATCCTATAAAAATACTAATGTGTGATCTCAAATTTTATTTATCATTGTTTTAAATAGATATATTAATCTCAATAGGACAATTCTGTTGTAAAGTGTTAATATGAAGAGATGATAGAAGCTATTTTTACATTTTGACCAGCCCTATTGTTCCTTCATCAAAGTAATTACTGGAATGCACTGAATCTCACAGACCTATGCCACAGAATCTGATTTGTTCCTATGTTTCTGCACTATGCTTGGTTTTGACAGCAGAGCCTCCATGGACCCATGGAAAGTTTCACAGTCAGGATGAAAACTGGCTGGTGCTGGACAGTGGACTGTAGCTGGTCACCAGATGTACAGGACTGGGTTGAGGTTTGATCTGCCAGCAAGGAGGAGAGTGATGTGTGGATCTGCAGACTGTAAGTACAGCAGAGGTGCAACAATTAGTCAATTAACAGAAAATGCAGATATGTGATAAATCGTTCTAGTCACTTTTCAAGCAAAAGTCAGCTTCTCAAATGTGATGATTTTATGCTTTTCTTTGTAAAATATGATAATAAACTGAGCATTTTGAGTTTTTGAACTGTTGGTTGAATAATATCATCAATACATCACCCAATTGGATTGGGTGAATTCTAACAAGCATTTTCCACTATTTTCCGGAGACAAAACAATTAAACTAAACACTAAAATACAATATTTAGTTCTTCTTAGTCAGGGAAAAGAAACGAAAGACACTGATGACATAGTAAAACTATTGGAAATGTCTCAGTATTTGTCATTTTCTCTAACAATGTTACACATAGTTATATTGTGTGTATGATACCCACAAGTGAGTTTAGTGACCTTATTGCATTTAAGATTATATATATTTTTTTAATCCCTTATGGAATTCCTATAGACATAATAATATTCTTAAACACACAATATGTACTTTTCTGCCGCAAGGAGTCTCAAAACAATAACAAAAGACAGAGTTTGGTGACGTTGTGAAGTAGCGTGGGATCATGGGAGTTGTTGTCTTCATCACCACTGCTATCACTGCAGTCAGATTATCCCAGTTATCCTTCAGTGTCCATCGTTCAGAAGGTTTTTACCGGGAGTCGAATTATCCACAGAGGTCTCCTCCTCAAAACAAACGGACCTGGTAAAACATTGAATAAAGCAGTTTCACGTTAAAAATCAGTGTTTGACGCTGTTCGACTCGTCAGCAGAGGTGCTGCGAGCCGCGCTGCCACTAACGTTTGCTCAGCTTGTTTCTCTGATAACTTAAGATCCAGGTGTCCGATGATTAAAATCCTTCACCCGGTTAAAATATATAGTTAAAAACAACCAAGAAGTAAAAAGTGTATTATAAAAATGTGGCTTAAAACTGGATAAAAAGTCAATTTATGACAGCTTCTGGCAGACAACACTGATGCATGCACAAAGGGGATATGACACCATTTATAGGCGACCAAATGTTACAGACCGTTACCTTGAATAAAATTACAGATATCTCTGGTTTGAAAATTGTTGGAAACATTTGTACACCACTCAACAAAATATATAACATAGGTCTAGTTGATTTTAGACATTTAATGCGAAAGTTACATATTATACCTTTAAAGGGATATCTGCTTTGAAATGTATGTAGTAGAATTTCTTTTAAATGCATTATAGCTTTACTGTGGTTCTTATTTTTTATGAGTGCAATGAGTGAAATTAAGCATCCTAGAGGCATTAGATCTTTTCATTATTTTATTCTGCTATGGCCAGGCCGTGGTGTGTTGTGAAGGATAAGAGAAAGTCTACCATCTGATAAAAACTCTGGTTGCCGGGTGCATGACCCAAACACTGCACAGCTTGGGAGGTACATGAAAAATGATGCAGGGGGCGAAATAGGGATGAAATGGTAAGGTGAAAGATAGAAGAGCATAGAGGGAGGGAGGATGTGCCAGTACGTGTTAACAGAGATGGAGAGGTTGAGAGAAAGAGAGAGAGAGAGAGAGAGAAAAAGAGAGAGGGAGAGAGAAAGAGAGAGAGAGGGCGATTGTGAGAGGTGGAATCATAAAGTACTTCTTGTGTGTCTAGACAGGTTGCTTGTTAGCAGGGCATGGCTAGCCCTGTGGAGGCTAGAGGTTAATTTGGTATCTGCTGCTGTGTTAAACTAAGGTCAGTACTACAAGTCCTTAAGTCATAAACAAGAGTGGTTAAGAGCCATGTATACACCTAGGCACCGGTTAATGAATATTCAATGAAGATTTTTTTCTCGCTTGTCCCCTGTTCCCCTCGTTGTTTCTCGCTTTGAAGGAATTTTTTGGAAAGAAAAAAAAATCCCAGTTTATCTCTGTTGCCTTCAAAAATGACCTCTGTGCACTTACATTTACTTGTCCTTTGTTATCATAATAGATGGCCTTAGTCGTTATAGAAAGTGGCTTTTTGCTATTTGAAATGTTCCACACTCATTATGCAGCTGTGTCCCTGAATGCACTACTGCCCAACTACCCATAATTTGATTGCTTAATACAATAAAACCAATAATGTAATAATAATGTGATCATTTTTTTTCCAGGTCATAATGTTTGTGTTTAAAATAAAACTTAAACTTACGACCAGGACCTCCTCCTCATTGGCAATAGATGCGGATGTTTTAATATGCAGCTTAGTAACAGGGCAGGCAATGAGACAATACGCTTGCACCGAGCAATCCCGGACAAATCGCAGTGTCCAGGGGCCCTGAGATAAGTGTGTTTTGCTTGTAACCTGCAGAAAATTCACCAAGGATAGATAATAATTCAGCTGAAATGGGGGTTAATTGTAAACATTGACACTGGGGTCTAAAATCATCGTCAACATCACATCCCATTGTACCACGGATCACATGTCAATGATGGCCACACATTCTGCAGCCTATACATTATTTAGAATTGAAGTGCGTAGGAGTACACCTTTAAAATGCCAAGCCATTTTTATATGCCCTGTAATGGCAGTTAAATATATGAGCATTAGTAGGCTTTGTTTTTGCTTCTGACCTATCTGGTGGCTGATGACTAGTCAGCATTTAAAGTATATTATTTTACAATGAAATGTATAGACTCATTTTGGTATCACTGATAATTATTTACTTGTATACCAATTCATTTCCTCTAGACCAGTTTACAAACTCAGACTTACTTAGAGATCACACTTTAGCTGGTGTTTTTATGTAGCAGACTTTCCTGTTTTGTGTCCAATTGCTTTATTTTTTCTGTCTCAATGTATTATAATTTTGTATTAGTTATGAAAGGGAATTGTTTATACGAACTCTGCCAATGAGGGTATGTTTTTGGTTCGGTTTGTTGTGTTTGTTTGTTGGTCTGTTTGGCTTTTTGTCAGCAAGATTACAGAAAAACTACTGGCCCGATTTTCATGAAACTTTGTGGAAGGGTGTAGCATGGAAAGGACACACTGGGCAGATGCACACATTATTTTTCACTTTCGTTAACATTGTGAGATGGCCTTGGCGGAGGTCTACACTCTTTGTGTGCCTTTCCAGTTGTTACCAGCCGCGACAGCAACGCTGGTAATGTTTTCACCTTGTGAGTCTGTCTGTGTGTCATCATGGTGGTCCTGGAGACACCTACTGTAACAGGTCTACCACAGAGGCTTGCCAGGTGTTTATATGTCTATCTGTCTGTCTATTGGGTTTACAGTAGAAAACCCGCTGCGACTATATGGCGTGAAATGACACGGGGAAAGCAAAAAAAAAAAGCATTGTGATAACAAGCGAAATGACTTAACAAATTGGCATGTTATTCACACACCATTTTGTCAGGCCAGGCTGGTCCTTCATATGATATTTTATTGCTCATAAATGATATAATTATTAGCATCATCAGTCAGTTATTTGTAACTCATTTTCTGCAGTCTGGCTCTTCTACTCGTCAGCTTTATGAGGCCAAATGTCTTAAACATCTAACACATCGATGTCTGGACAAACAGCGAGCGACTTTTCTTTAAAAAAAAAAAAAAAAGCTCTGAGAGTGGACAGCCAGAAAGCACAACAGCAGTGCTGTCAATTGAGAGACAAATCCCATCTCCATCTCCAGACCCCCTAAGCCCAAGGGGCGTGCCAGTGAAATAGAAAGATTATGGTGACGGGAGATGCTATTGTAGGTGGGAAATGGGGGACTGGACCAAGGAGGCAGGGGCTTGAGGTGAGTGGGAATGAGGAGGGCGTGTGGAGGGGGGGGGGGGGCACATCCCTCTTGTATCCTAAAGCAATATGCAGGATGGGGGTGGAGGGGGGGGGCGGCTGAGCAGGATGAGGAGGAAGTCTAGACTGCGTTGACCCTTCTGAAGCCAGGTTTTCTCTTCAGGTCAAGCTTGATATGGAGAAGATAATGGAAAAGCTTGGGGGAGTTTTCAAATAAAAAACAGATTGGTAGACAGAATGTCCCTGTTCTTGCTTCTATGTAATCCCTAACTGTATGGAGGTAATAGCTTGGAAGTGATGGGAAACCTTTCTGCCATCAAAAAGGGGCCAGGAAACCTCAGCTGCATGGCTCGATGCTTGGATCTGTTGCCTTTGTGGCACCGAGGGTTGTTTTAAAT
>JAOVVB010274354.1:0-17846 GCA_028570985.1 Heterobranchus longifilis | reverse complement strand
CACAAAATTTGACCCACGTCTATTTTCAGCCATGAATAACAACAGAAGCCCTGGATGGCTGGAGTTTGACGTTCAAGTTGTCCAGAACAATTTGCAAGGTAGAAAAAGAATCCACCCGCTCCTCAGTACCGACCTGCTGCTGCGTGGTGAGAGCAGGCAGCTGGTAGAGCACGATGTTGTGCTCTGCTGTGACGGTGGCCAGTCTGGAGGAGGCGGGCAGGTGGAGGAGGTACGTTAGACTGCGGGGGTCGTCGTCCTTCTCTTCCTCCTCCTCAGAGTCAGCGGTGGGGGTGGAGGGGAGGGTCTGAGCGTAGACGCAACGCGCCGTGCTGGCCTCCCACACTCGCAATACACCTACAGGTGAGGAAGGGAGGAGAGGTGAGTGACAGAGACATTTAAAGCAAAGCTCTGAGGAATTGCTGTCACACAAAATCTGGACTTCGTGCACAGCAAGACATTAAAAGTTCGGGATGATTCAAAAGGCGAACCTTTGCTGCCAGCTGTGATGAAATGCAAGTCTTTGCTCTTCACTCCAATCTCGGACAAATCCTGATCCTCGGGCAGCAGCACAACACCCTCCACAGCCTGCACACAAACACAGCACACACACAAATGAAGCTGCGGTATTCTCCCAACATGAAGAGTACAAAAAGAGTTGATTTTATTATTCTTTGCTCATTTTAACACCCACCCTTCTCTTTGTGAATTTCACATATTTGGCATACCCAAATGGAAAAGCTTAAAACATAAGGACTGTGAGGCCAAATTGAAAGGTAACGTCTTATAGTTTCTGAAAATGTGCTTGTGTCGCATGTGGCTAAAACACAGCCTACACTGCATCAGTTCAAACATGGCTCATGGTCCTTGTCTATAAGAAGTCATATTTGAATAACAATAACAAGGACATGCTTTATGACAGAACTATGCAAATCACCACATCCTCCCCAGCACTTGTTTTTGATAAACAAGCTTTTTTATGCACTCTGGTACCTTATTTACATTCAAAGTTTAAAAAAAATCCCAGTGTGAATCAATTTATTTTCATTGTGAATTAGAAAATGGTTGGGCGGCCAGATTTGGCCCCCGGGCCGTAAATTGAGTATCACTGGACTATGAAATGTGTATTAAAAGAAAAGGTGTGGGCTAATAATCTACTAACTAGTAAAAGATTTCTTGAGTCGATTAGTCATTTTTATATTTTTTTCATGCTGAATGACTTATTTCCAAGACACTCATGAGCATATCTTTTGTATGATTCTTTGTTGAGAAACTCAGTTTTACAGATCTGGCAAGTTCTTTGTAATTGATTAGTTGATAAAATCGTATGAGTGTTAGTCGACTAAGAATTTCTATAATCAAGTACAGCCCTAGTAAAAATTTATATATAAAAAAAAAGAAGCTGGTCGCTGGCACGCAGGTGGGATTTTAAGAGGTTAATAAAATATGACATTAGTATCTATAAACAAAGATCTTCCAGATCTTCCAGTCTTACCTCATAGACCGGCACAGTTCTCTTGGCTTTCCGAGTCTGCAGGTCCCACACTGTACAGATCTTGTCTCTGCCAGAACTACAAATAAAGATCGGCACACAATTACAGCAAGAAGAAGAAAAGTTGTAAAACACTCAGCATTAGCAGCACTAAAACTTTAAATGTTGTAAATAACAGCCCAATCCATTGAGTGGCTGAGTGCACGGTACCTGACCATGGTGCCACCGTCGGGGCTGAAGCTGAGCGAGGTGACAGCGCTGTAGTGGCTCTGCAGCACACACACACACTGACTGGAGCGCAGGTCCCACAGCCGAATGCCACAGTCCAGAGAGGAGGAGAAGAGCTGCAGCCTGCTGATGTCTGGGTGGAACTGGACCAGGCTGCAAAGATACACAGACAACATTTATTTTAACATTTACTTATTTAGTTACACAATCAGTATCTTTCACTAAACCTAAGATCTGTAAGAGGGCACACAGACCGGTGTCTCATGAAGTTAACACACTGACTATGCATAACTATCTCATAGAACGCCACTTCAAAACCTCTGAACTATCCCTTTAAAGCAGGGGGAGGGGTGGGAATGACACACTAATCTTGTAACTGTTCTGAGTATACAACAACTTCTGTATATATATGTATTATTAAAATCATTTCTTGTTCATAGATATCTGAACTTACTGTACAACGCCAGACGACCCTTTAAGGTTGTGGGTGCAGTACTGCTTCACCACATCCCAAAGCTTTATAGTGCCGTCACAGCCACCTGCAACACAACAAGACAAACTGCAAACTCTACAATGTCTATGGCTGCATTCACACTGCAAGTCCTCGTGCTCAATTCAGATTTATTGCTCAGGTACGATTTTTTTGTTTGGTTGTTCACATTATTTTTTATTTATTATTTATTATGTGGCCAATATCAGATTCCAGTGTAAACTGGTCACGGTCCTAAACTGACCCGCATGCGTAAAAGAACAATAACAAAGACATCACACGAAGCACGCTGTCATATGGAAGTAAACATGGAGGCCTCTGAAGTCAGCGTTTACGGTTTCATTTATTAGTTGATGTCCAGTCAGTGGAAGCCTGCGAATTTGTGAGCAGATGACAACGAGGTCGTGGAGAATTGCTTTTGTGGAGCAATGGCCGCTGCTTCTGTTACGGAGGCGTGTGTGGATGCAGAGTCGGAGCCAGGAGTGATGGGATCGTGATCTGAATGGCTTCGCTGAAACGAATTTCATCCAAAATTTCAGGACGTCAAGGGCTAATTTTAACTACATCTGTCAGCGCTTCTCCACAAGACTCTTACAGCAAAACACTCAGTTGGGGAGGGCGGGTAAGTGAGTGATGTAAAAAGTTGCATGCATTCTAATATGCCCATTTTCACAGCAAGTGATTATGTATCGGATTTAGGACCAATATGAAAATCACCCAGATCTGATGAGAAAAAAATCTGATTCCTGTGTCCACACTACTCTAAAAAACTCTGATCTGTGTTGCACGAGAGCAAGAAAAAATATTAGATTTGGGCCACATTTGCTTGTAATGTGAACGTGGCCCATGTAGCAGAAACACGGGACACAAACAACACAACTTATTGTCATTAATTGCTGACCTGTGGCCAGGAGCGTAGAGGTGGAGTCAAAGGTCATACTGGCTACAGGAACCATGTGAATGGCCCTCCAGGAGCGAGTACACTGGGCTTGCCTCCAGTCCCACTGCTTCAGCAGCAGAGCTCTACTCGCTGTTACCAACATCTGTGGTGGGAAACAGAGCCGAGACAGACACGCATAATGAATACTCGGCTAGGCTGACAGAAGAACAAACAGCTAAAACATCCAAATTCACACCATGAATTCTGACTGAAGTAATGACAGGTGCTTGAGGTGTTTTCTTTACCTCATCATCGCAGCTGAGTGCGAAAGATGTGATGTCTTCTTGATCATCCTGCAATTACAATATGGACAGACGGGACAGATTGTCAAGATTGTCCAATTCAACAGTTCAAAACACCAAGATATTCAGTTTACATAGATACAAAGAAAGCAGCAAATCTTTACATTGAGAAGCTGGAACTGGGAAATGTTTGACGTGCTTTATCTACTAAATCACTGAAATGATTATCAAAATTCTTGCAGATTAACTTTTAAGTACCTGTGTAATTATTCAGAAATTGCCATTTTTGGCACCATAGAAAATAAAGGAACAGGCAGGCGACACACGCTGTATTCTGCTGGGCATGACCCTATGACAGTAGTCTTTGAGATAGGGGCTATTGTTGTAAATATTAAAGATGTAATGTGGCTCTGTACTCACATGCTCAACACTGTGGATGATCTTCCCTGTGCTGATCTCCAAAACGTTGACATGAGACCCACAAGTGCAGAAGATGTACTTTTCATCTTTGCTGATCTGGAAACAAACAGACAGAGAGGTTAAAGGGTCAGCTTGTCCCATACTAGGAACTAAAGGTCAGGATGTCACTCCTAAGTCCCCAACCTTTATGGCAGTGCAATATTAAGCAACTGAAGACTCAAGTTTCAAATTATTTATTGTCATATGCACAACCATAATACGAAACAGTAAAAGGATCTCGGGTTCCCTCCAACAATGCTCAATATGTAATAAAAAGAAAATCACACAAGTGAGAAAAACATACAGGTAACGTTACAGGAACCCTTTAAGATGATTTCAGGCTGATACAACATGTAAAAAACTGATTTTAGCAACACACACACTTTTGACACAAAATACAAGGCAGGAAACTCACCTGCACTTTTCCTCCTTTGTAAAACGGTTCAATCTTGCTGTCAACAACATAACTGTAAGGCAATAACAGAAAAATAACTGTAAGCTGTAACCAACTTTAACTGACACTTTAGCCTAGCTTGTGTTTGCTAGCAAGGTGTGCAGCCTGTACGTCACAATACGTCAAAAACTTACTTTGTTTTGAATTGAAGGTTTGTATTTGCCATCTTGCTCACAAGAGATGCCCCAAACCTAAATATTTTGGCGGCTGTGGTGATGTAAGCTACTTATTTCTCACTTCACACGTTGGCTGAATTCAACACATCCCGCATGTTGATAGCCGAGTCGCACCCATTGTACGTCATCAGAGCGCACTGAGCTGTGATTGGCCTGACGGCTGAGCCGTAAACAGACAGAAATTAAATTAAAAATGCATATAAACTAGTTGTTTGGGGGAAATTGGCGTTTAGAAGTAACATATGTGAATGCTATGTGATAATTATAGTTTCTAAATTAACTTTGACTTTTAAATGTAGTCCCCGAGGCTCACAACAATAGACTGAGCTGGAGCTATTCATGTTCAGAAGTTCCTGTTTGACGCGTGCAGGCTGTGGATGTATAGGTGCAGGCTGAGCTTGGATGCTAGAAAAGAACAGCAGGGAAAGGACGCTCTCCATAATGAGCGCCATTATCTCCCTTCGTTTTCATAATTTACTGGTTTCATTTGTCCGCACACACACGCACACGAGCTCCTTCATGTTTTGTCAGGAATGTTCATGTGTGTGTTGTATTGATAACGCGGGTGTGTGTTCCGCGTGTGACATGTGAGTGGACCGATATGGAGTAAACCAGCGCCCGGGATGGAAACACGGTGAAGAAAGAAGATTGTCATGGTGAGTACACAACAACTTCTGTTTGTTTGTTTGTTTGTTTGTTTGTTTGTTTGTTTATTTATTTGTTTATTTATTTGTTTGTTTATTTGTCCGTTTTATTAACGTCAATTTCGAAAATATAGAACAGCTACTTAACCTAATATCTTCGGTTAAATCTAAAATGTGCTTTCCCTTAGAAATACATATTCTTGTATGGGTGAGTGTCAGTGAGTGTTTTTTATTTTTTTTAAATTTTATTAGATAGGCTATTAGAATTAACAAAAATGCAATTAAGAAAATAATACCAAAAACCATAAGCATTTTGTAATTATCTCATGTTTT
Organism: Heterobranchus longifilis; assembly: GCA_028570985.1. Classification (NCBI taxonomy): domain Eukaryota; kingdom Metazoa; phylum Chordata; class Actinopteri; order Siluriformes; family Clariidae; genus Heterobranchus; species Heterobranchus longifilis. The sequence goes on along the minus strand of JAOVVB010274354.1, from coordinate 12,391 downwards.
GGTATAAAAAAACAGTTTTTAAGTATTACACCTGCTTTTTGTTATCATGTAGGCGAATCAGTCATATGACTTTCCAGAACAATTGTTTTGTCATCTCTTGCCTTTATGTTGAAAACACACTGTGGACTATAGGCAGCTGTGGAGCCATGTTTTACAGAAACTACTCACATAAGGGGTCACAGTTTGCCCATCTCCTCAGCTGACACAACTCTAACCTTTAATGTCTCCCTGAAATACACAATAATAATAATATTACATATACATACTAATACATTATGATAAGCCATAATAAAGTAGCATTTCTTTTGGCCACACCCAGGCGGACCCAGAGGTGTCAACACAGAGTGGGGGCTATGATGTGGAGCTGTTTGTGGACACTCCAGACTACGATCTGATCTGCACCATATGCCAGGGGGTCCTCAAGTGTCCAGTAAGAGCTGCATGCCACCACATCTTCTGCAAGAAATGCATCTTACAGTGGCTGAAGAGGTAGTGTAAATAACACGGATCAATACCACTGGATGAAAATGTGTGCGTAGACGTGTACTGTATTGGACTGTTATTGCAAGACTAACTGCTGTTTATCCTCTATAGGCAGGAGACCTGCCCCTGCTGCAGGAAGCCTGTTAACCCCAGCTTGATCTTCGTCATGTTCAAACTGAGCAAATCTATTGGACGCATGAAGATCAAGGTAGGAACTGGAAAAAGGAAGTTGTACATTTGTAAATATGTAGTAAATAGTATAGTAAAAGTCATGTAGGGTAATTATGATCAAATTTGTATAAGTACAGTACTTGAGTAAATGTAGCCTACTTAGTTACATTCCATCACTGCTTTTATTGATTTCTTTGTGTTTCTCTGTATCTGGCCTGTTGCAGTGTAAGAATGAGATCCGTGGTTGTGCAGAGACCTTCTCCCTCTCGGAGCAGTACTGCCACAGCATGAGCTGTCTGTACGAGCTCATCCCCTGTCCGTACCAGGGCTGCCGGGCGCAGCTCCTCCGCAGGGACCTGGACACCCACGCACGCCACTGCGAGCACTGGCGTCAGCCCTGCCACATGGGCTGCGGGACCATTCTCTCCCACCGCACCCAGGCTCAACACAACTGCTACAAGCAACTGAGGCAGGAGTATGAAGTCAGACAGAGGAACCACAGGGCCATCGCCACCGCCCTGCAGAGGAAGATGAGGAGGATGCAGAGCACCATGGCCCACATGAAGAGGCAGATAGGGCTGATCTGTGAGAGCCTGGAGGTGATGGACGACCTGCACGAGGTGGAAGAGGAGGACCTGGGAGAGAGCAGTGGCAGCTCCAGTGGGACTCCAAGTAGCAACAACAGCAACTGCTGAGGGACGAGTCGGTTACTGCTAGATGGCTGCTGCTGCTGCTGCTATGTATAATCTCTGCATGTGTTCATTCCTTTGAAGGTGTGTGTTGATGATTAAAGAGAGTGAATTTGTAACAATTTTGTGCTGTAGTTTCCTCTATTTTCTAAATAAATTATTTAACATTACACTGTCAGAGTGGAGAGAGTTTTTGTTGACAAGTGACGTATCTGTCCAACTATACAGAAATCATGAGGTCAAATTTTGTTTTTCAGCAACTTTACTGAATAAGGCAAAACAAGGGAAATATCAGGGTGCATATGAATAAATATATCAAAGCGATAGGCTATAATTCTAAAATGTAGTCTATCAGAAACAAAGAGATGTCCTCCAACAACCAGTTTCTCTGTTGCAGAGCTTTTTACTGTAAATGAGCTTCTATGTTAATGACTAGTTCTGTTTTGTTTGTTTGTTTGTTTTGAATGCTAATATATTACTATATTCATCAAGATATATAAAAATAAAATCGTTTGAAAAAGCTGCCGCTAGGGGCAGTATTTAGCATGATTTCTCTTAGAGGAAATATCGCGATAACCCCTTTACATAAAACCCGGCGGGACTTCTCGCCGGTCTTCTTCCTGTTTTAACGATCACGTAAGTTGATGGCCGAGTCCTTCTTTCCCATCACAATCCTGCTTTATCTCACACATCCTTCTTCCAAACACATGTATTATACTTACAAACGTACACCTGAATGCGCTTTTGAAAACCCTGCTCGTATTTACGAGTACAATGAGGCAGAATTTGAGATATTTGTAAATATTGACGGAAAGTCCTCAACTGAACATGGCGTCGATGCTCCTTTTCTATGAGACAAATGAAACGTCTAGACAGATGCTTGCTAACGTAAGCGATCTCCTGCTTTAGCGATTACATGTCATTAATTATGATCTGTGTTTTGTTTTGCAGCAAATGGCGGACGACGCCGGTGGTAGAGGAGGTTTTCGCGGAGGTTTTGGTGCTGGTGGCCGCGGCAGGGGCCGTGGACGCGGCAGAGGCCGTGGCAGGGGTCGCGGTGCCCGGGGCGGCAAGTCCGAGGACAAGGAAGTAAGTTTAATATTCACTAAATTAGTATTTGGTAAAATAATAGCCTCTGATAATAATTAATACCACGAACAATCCTTCACTGAGATGCTCTGTCTTTTGTTAGTGGGTGCCAGTCACCAAGCTGGGCCGCCTGGTTAAGGACATGAAGATCAAGTCCCTGGAGGAGATCTACCTGTACTCTCTGCCCATCAAGGTAAGCAGTGTGTGATCACCATAGTGACAGACTGCCAACTATAAATAAATGTTTTTTGCATGTGAGGAAGTGTCCCCCTACGATGGTCCTATTAATTTAAAAAAAGCTTAATACCATTCTGTGTATTATTAGTCCCAGTTTGTGCCTTGTATCATCACATTCATGTCATAGAGCTCAGCATCATTTTATCTTAAACTTCGGTTCTGACAATTTCTTTTAAAACCCCTTTACATTCAAAGCTATATTTCCATTAAACTAGAGGAGACTAGGGCTGCAACTAATGATTTTCATTATCCTATAGATTGGTCTGTTTTGTCTATGAAATGTCAAATGGTGAAAAATGTCCACCCCAGTCTTGTTTAGGCTGTCCTAAACCCAAAGATTCAGTAATATGATATAAAACGGAGAAAAGTCTCGATATTTGAGGCTGAAAACGGAAGCCTTTTTTTGTACGAAAAATGTTAATGATTAATTGATTATGAAAATACTGGACGATTATTTTTCTCTGTCAACTAATCGATTAGTCGTCTATGATCGTTGCAGCTCTAGAGTGGACAGATGCAAACTGAAACAACATGGGTTTTTCAAAGATTCAATGGAGTCTTTCTTTCATAAAAAGTGATTGTTAGCTCTGTGAGTTGAATGTAGTCTTAATACATGATGTGTATAGTATATTGTATAATACAACTACGTGGATATGCATTCCACACTCTATGTTGGATGTGGTAACGTTAAATGCGTTAACTTTTTCCTGCAGGAGTCTGAGATCATCGACTTCTTCCTGGGTTCTGGTCTGAAGGACGAGGTGCTCAAGATCATGCCCGTCCAGAAGCAGACCAGGGCTGGTCAGCGCACCAGGTTCAAGGTGAGTTGTCATTAACTCTGTAATAAAGGTCTTATTTATCAGTGTTAATCATCCCATTACTGTTGTTGGCCCAGATGTGACATTGTTGGCTTTTCGTTTACAGGCCTTTGTTGCCATTGGCGACTACAACGGCCATGTGGGTCTGGGGGTGAAGTGCTCCAAAGAGGTGGCCACAGCCATCCGTGGCGCCATCATCCTGGCCAAGCTGTCCATCGTCCCCGTCAGGAGAGGTTATTGGGGTAACAAGATCGGCAAGCCCCACACCGTGCCCTGCAAGGTGACCGGCCGCTGCGGCTCTGTCCTGGTGCGTCTCATCCCTGCACCCCGTGGTACTGGCATCGTGTCCGCCCCTGTGCCCAAGAAGTTGCTCATGATGGCCGGTATCGACGATTGCTACACCTCTGCCAGGGGCTGCACCGCCACCCTCGGCAACTTTGGTGAGATTCTTCTGATCATTACGTGTCTTAATCTGCGTCTGGTTTTCTCCTCGCTCTGCTCAGCTTCACCTCTGCAGTGGTGTAGTTGTCGTTATCAGGAGAGAAAGAAACGAGTATTGTAATGCACGGCAGAGAGACGTTTAGTGGTCTCTTCTGTTCCCCTTTTCAGTGCTCAACATTGTTTCCACAAAAAAGACTGCAGCTCTGTTATGTGCTTGGAGCTCCATCTTAAGCATCTACTCATTGTTTGTTTTTATTTCCTCTTCAGCCAAGGCCACTTTTGATGCCATCTCCAAGACCTACAGCTACCTGACCCCTGACCTGTGGAAGGAGACTGTCTTCACAAAGTCTCCCTACCAGGAGTTCACTGACCATCTGGCCAAAACTCACACCAGGGTGTCTGTGCAGAGGGGACAGGCTGTCCAGGCCACCCCCACCTAAACTTTTTATACAGAGAATCGTTGAATAAACGTTCTGAAACACCACTTGATTGTGAATGTCTTGTGTTACTTGTGCTGAATTCATGACAGAACTATAAGGCCCTGTTGTTAAATGATGGATGATGCTGCATGATGCGGAGAAAAACAAATGTCTCGATAGTAATGCTATTGTAGGGATGACTTGGTGCTTTACACAATGAGATTTTTGATAAATGATCAGTAATGTGGATATCAAATAATAGAACATTCTGGTAAGTATAGAAAATGACTCTTCACTTTACTGTAATGCAGCCTTTAAAAGCAGGAAAAGACACTTGTTCAATATTATATCTCATATTACAATATCTATTGCCCGGTGCTACATGGGAGATCAAGTGAAAATATTAATGGATAAAATGGCCAGACAGTCATGTGTTTGGCTAATTAGGCAAATAGAATGCTTAAAGTAAAAAGTCAATATCTTATGGATATAAAAATCAATATTGCCTTGAGTGAGTCCTGCACATAGACCTTTTTTACAGCAGACATTTTGACTTATTGCAGGAAATGCACAGGATGAAATTAATAACGAGCCAGCATGCACAATTAGAATACAGGCATTGTTATTAAATACACCTGTGCGTTTCCTACTGTGATGTCAAATGTCTGCTGTGAAAAACATCCAGAGATACGAAAGGAAGAGAGGCAAAATCGGATAGAGAAATTATATTCTGTCAATCCCTACTATCGAGGGTGTGTTGATTGAAACAGCTGATGTATAAAAGAGGAAAGCTGCTCTGTGCAGGAAAGTCACTTGAGAATATGAAGTTGCTGCACCAACTTCCAGAGTTGCATGTAGCTAGATGAATCAATTTCTAGCACTGGGACATCCATGCATGCACTCAGGTGTGTGTGTGTACGTTGCTTTCTAGATAATGTGGAAAGACACTAACAAACATGATTTATCACATACATTTTATTTTACAATTATTACACAGGACAGATAAGAGGGAACTGTTCTTAAGCACTCTGGGCCGGAGCAGCCATCATCCGCTCTTTCTGCTTCATTAGACATTTCCTGCCGCTGGCGTACGCTCCCAGGTCTCCATCTGGAAAGAGGCAGGTCATGAATTAAACACATATAGTGGAAGCCAAGCAAAAGTTAAAAGTGACAATAAGACATGCTACTGTCCACAAGTTATTAATTTCATTATATAATAAAATGTCAAACAGCGCACCACAATTTCCCAAAACCAAAAGGTGATGTCTCCAGATTTCTTTACCCAAATTTTATAAAAACAGAAAAGCAGCAAATTCTCACATTTCTGAAAAATTGTTTCGACTTAAATTATTTTTTCCTGTTAATTGTTTCAGCCCTACAACAAACTATATTTACATTTAGCGACTGACACGTAGAGTAAATCATCCCTTAGCCAATGAAAGACTTTTGCCACGATGTATCTGGGGATGGGACAATAAGCGATTTTATCGTGAATCACGATAAAAAACACTCAATAAGTTGAACATGGTGAATTTCCAATATCGGGATAATCGTGAACATTGTGAATATCCTCACGAATTGACTGCAGTTTACCCTATTACAATGTCCTATCTGTGATGCAATAAAAATATTTGTTTCTTAAAAAAAGTCATAATGTTTCAAGAACAATGTCACAATTTTACAAGAAAAAAGTCGTAATGTTTCAAGAAAAAAGTAATTCAATTCCATTCCCATTGTTTTAGAGGCATTATAAGAGTTTAAAGCACGCTTAGTTGATTATTGGGATAATATTGTGAATCACAATTATATTGGCCAGGATAATCGTGACATAACATTTTCTCATCGTCCCGAGGCTAGTTGTATTCAGTCAGCAGTGAGACACATGCAGGATTTTCTTTCTATTACACCACACATGTCCGAGCTCCAAACAGCACATTACTTACAGCGTAACTGGAAGTTGTGGGTCACCTCGTTGAACTGCTCTATTTCTTTGGCACAGTTCTGCTGGTAGCTGGCTCCTTCTCTCTGGTGGCAGGCCCTCATGCGCTCCTGCACCACCTTCACAATCTCCTGGTCCACTTTGCTGCAGAGTGAAGAAAACAAGTACATTTACCTTTCACTTGTCCAGGCACAACAGTCACTTGTCCGAGTAAAAATTACAAGCTTTAGTTATGTTAATACATTTAATTAGTTAATAAAGATATTCTACTGTACTTTTTTATTTATTTAAAAAAGGGAGCTCCAAAGTTAAAATATCATCAAATAACCATATTTGTTTGGTTTGATGTGTTATATTGTAATTTCAGGTGACTTTCCCTATACATTTCTCAAAAACTGTACAGTGAAATCACATGAAATTTAAATGGAAGAAATTATTGCTGAAATATGATTCTTTCCTCGTCCTTTTTGGCAGCTCCAAGCAATCGTACTATATTAATTTATTAAGTACCAGTCAATAACTCTTTCAATACCATGGCAAATGAAAAAAAGTCCATGGCACACTATTTTTTCTTAGCCTGCACACAGTGCTGGTACAGAAAAAGTCACTGAACACATACTGACAGTTATTTTTCTTCTCTGTTGTTTCATCTGTGCAGCCTTGGGTTGAAAATCTGATTGTAGATCTGCTTTTTATAGCTTCGGTACTTTCGATATTATTGAATGTGGATATTGCATCGTTTTAAACACGTGGTATTGAAAAAGTATAAAGTATCGATACTTTTGACAACCTTAATATGGATAAAGCTGTGTTACACCGACTACCAGCCACTGACAGATAAATGTTCAAATTCACCAGCCGCTAAATAGTAACTACTCCCAATGTAACATCAAGTTATGGTTACTTGGAGAAAGACCAGCCATCAGCCATCACAATGAAACACATTCAATAAGAACATGTGCAAACATCAGACTGAGATCAAAACAACCAGTCAATCAATCACAAGCCATTCACTCCACCAAGAGCCACAGAAATTCAAGGCACACATCTCAGTACTATTCTTTCCTATGTGTAAATAAATTACAACGAGATTTTTTGACACAGGGTTAATCCACAAGACAGGGCCTCAAGATCAGGTAAAGTTGCTATTATCTCAATTTATATCTTGCTGGAGTGGTGGATGTTGCCCCCCCCAAACACAGGGTATTTACCACTTTGTACAGCTGGTAATCCAGCCTGTATGCACGTTTTATATTACTAGGTGATGGGCAAAGAAATGTCCATCAGGATGAATACATCTCTCTTTACTTACTAGTCTCTCCTCCACTGCATCTCAGCCTCATAGTAGCAGAGGTAATCTCCCTGCTGGCACTCCGTCAGGTCAGGGACACGGCGGAACTTTTGGTGGTAGTAGACCGACTTGTTATTAGACCGAATACTGTCAACAACACCTGGATGAGAGGGAAAACAGAGTTAAACATAAGCATATGTTTAACTTAACGCAATGTGGGTTGCATTGTGATTTGTCTGAATGACGCTAGCTAGCATAACACCTAGCTAAAAGTGCACAACTGTTACTATGGCTAGCTCGCTAACTCTGTCCATTATTGCCACAAACCAGAGCCTTGTGATTTATTTGGTGTAATATTTAGCAAGGGCACAACCGTGATAGCATCTTTAGAAAGTTAAAATATACAATTAATATGTCTCATGGTAGCTGTGTTGTTGTGCTATGCTGTTAGCACAGTTAGCTCTCTTAGCTTGAGTTACCTCTAAATGTGGTGACAGGCAGGTCCACGGAGTAATAGAAGAGTTTAGACAGGATCAGAGCTGGGTTTGGCAGTGCTGTCTGTTTGTCTACAGCCGGAGTCTGCCGAGGAGGCTCCGGGTAAGCTCCTTTATCATAGTCTGTAGGCATTATTGCCTTATTTTGACCAGGACTAGCGAAATCCTACAATTCGACCTCAGCAGCTCTCCTTTCGAGGTGGCGCATGCGCAAAAGACACATCATAATGGCGAAATAGAGGTCAACAATGTAAAACTGTAATGTTATCTTAGATACATTTTATTCTGATTATTATACGATTGTTATTGGTCAAAATATTATCCCAAACGTGGAAAATTAGCACAAGCTCATTGGCAGTATTTTTAAAACATGGAGGTCGAAGTGTAAAGGTCGCAGGTGGAGCTGTTGTACCATGAACATGCAGCAGGTGGTGGTGCAGGGCCATAAAAATATAATTTAATTTCTATGTGCAGGGCTGACAAATCTCTAACCACGAGGGCACAGCAGTGAGAATTTTACTAACGTTAGCTATCAAAAAGCATGTAAATTGAAAAAATGTATTTATTGTTACTGAAAATGCAAAGATTTGTGCGCATGTTTGCCTATGTATGAAGTACAGAATGCTGTTAGGACCCTAAAAATGATCTTAAAGACTATCTGAAATTTGACAATGGATTTCTGATGAGCATCATTGAAAAATATGTGTCGCAACTGTGAGATGGAGAGTAAAACAGTAGGATTAGGATTTTAGATCCCCATTAGCAAACTGATGCAAGCTCTTCCTGGGGTCCAGGCAAAACATAAAAACATGACAACAGATAAGACACTTACAGACAAAACAACCAAATTATATACAAATCACAAAAGTATATTTTCCTCGCAAACTATATACTTATACATATTCTTATTCATATCCACTTATTTAATATACACAAAATATACAACATATGTACATACATACATACAAAGTGAAATCTTACAATATATTCCTATAAATAAATAAATAAAATAAAATAAAACTAGGTCCATCTGTCTTTGCCTCCATCTCCATAGGAAAACATCATAACTGCCTAATAATAATATAACTGTAATATTCTCTGTGAAGATTTTGTGTGTGCAGCTGAAGTTAATTTGAAGCTATACATAATCTGTTACCTGCATGGTTACCTGCTACCTGTGTGTGACACACATGCTCATGGGTGAATGTTGGGACTTTGTAAATCATTGAGCGTGGTCTAGACCTGCTCGAAATGAAAAGAGCCCTCAGATAACTTTTGTTATGATATGACATTATACATACTATTGAATTAAATATAAACAGGATACACTCCCAGTTTTGGATATCTAGCTGCTGCTCCTGCATGGTTTGAGTCCACTTATTGTAAGTCGCACTGGAAAAAAGCATCTGCCAAATAAATGTAATTAATAAACAATCAAACAATTACAAAACATGGCTGATAAAACCAGTGAGAGAAGTATTTCTCTTTAAAGAAAGACAAAACAGGTGGATGTTTCTTTCTCCTTTCTTGGTCATGTGGTTCCTGTCCACTGGGCCTTCCCACCACCTCAGACCTCTGAGTTTACCCTCCTCCTCCTCCTCCTCCTCCTATCTTCTCCTGGCAGAGACTGCCTTGTTTGAAAGCGAATACGTCCCCTCAGCTGGGCCAACACAAAATTAGAGCCTTTACACCCTGTATCATCTTATATGACCCTTACATCAGCACGGGCCCCTCTCTCTTTCTATCCCTCGACTGGACTGTGAGCAGACATGGTCAGTGCTCCTCATGTTTTCTAGTTCTTTTCTATACTATAAATTGATTTGCAGTTATGTCTGTCTTTTGTCTTCTACATGTGTGCATGCGTGTGTGTGGTTTATCACTTTGTTTGGTCATCTAGGTTCATAAGGGAAGCTGAAGCTTATTGAAACGTAATCTTGTAATGGCTGCCTTCGAGGAGACCACGTGGAATACTGAAATGGCGACTTTTTATGCGACCTCCCTCTGAGTTTTGTTTATTATTTGGCCTCTGCTGGATTTCTGAATCACATTAAATGTCACTTAGAAATAAATGCAGAAAGTACAAACACATGGCCTGGACAGCAAGGCAACACAGCTGAAGATTAAGGGACTTATATTATTTTGATGACCTGTTTCATTTTATTACAACGTTTGGAGGCCCTAAATATCAGAGGATTTTAATATCTGAAGAATTTTGGGAAATTAGGCCAAAAACAGGACAGAGGATTACATTTTACTACACTGACTACAGGCAAGGATGCATGTGTCTCTTCTTAATCTACTATTGTTCATGTGGTATTATTGTAAAAAATGATTGTAATATCTGTGTTACATTTCCATGGGGTTATCTGAGTTTCACGTGACTCTGTGTGGCCTTTCCAGTCTCATCGTAAATTCCATGCACCCCGCCATGGACACATGGGGTTCCTGCCCCACAAGCGCAGCAAGAAGAGTAGAGGCAAAGTGCGCACGTGGCCCAAAGATGACCCCAGCCAACCTGTCCACCTCACTGCCTTCATGGGATACAAGGCTGGCATGACCCACACGTTGAGGGAGATACACCGCATTGGCCTCAGTATGTACGACTGGACTTGCTGCAACATGCACGCATGGGAGGATTGAGCAAAAAAACATTAACTTTGAGTGTTCGCTGTTTGTTTGAGAGGATAGTGGGCTTATAAGATCTGGTGTTACATGGTGCCCTACTGTGTTCTGTACAGATTTAATGCAATAGTATGAAACACTAGAAAATGCATTTCCTGCAGAAAATGCGTGCGAATGCTGAAAACGAAGTCAAATTGCAAAGCATTGCAGAAACTACAGAAGCGTGAAATGAATTGCCTGAAAAATGTTAAAGTTCAAATGCATTGCTCTGCTTTGCTGAAAAACGTGGAAACTAAATTGTAAAACTGGCAGAGTTGTATTACTTAAAGAAGCTAAGGGCAGAAATACATTGCTAGAAAAGCTTCTTTTGCTTTTTTTCCTTTCTCTGCTGTATATTGTTCAATAATCATGAAACGCCCCACATATCCACCCGCTTCGAATGTTATCACACGATTTAATGTGCTAATAACATGCTTATCATCCTGATACATATGGGTCAGTCGGGGCAGGCTCCCCACACTAGAAGGTCCAGAAGGCTCTTATCAGCATTTTGAATGGGGATGATACCAGCCCATTCAATGCAGGCTGATGACAAGTTCGGTAGGTTTCAGTTTCACTTTAAGTAAACGACATAAAAACGTCTACATTTCACTTTTTGTTAGGTTTAGGAACCTAAAACACGTCGGTACGTTTAGAAAAGAATATCTACATTTCTGTGTCTTTCGTCATCATCTGGCCTCCACCTTTGCTCGTCATAATAACCATCAATACAGTAGGCTGTCTGCCCATTCAATACACTAATAACCCCTTTCTAGCAGGGCCAGCATGCCCCTACTGACCCATATGTATCAGGATGATAGCACTCATATCAGCGCAATCAATCGTGTGACAACATCAGAATCACCTGGAAATTGACACATCTGTAAAAACGTATGCCTACTTTTGCGACCTGTGATGTAAAAAGTGCACATGAAGTCATACGTTATGCTTCGCCAGAGATCTGTGTGTCTTCGTCTTTGTCTGGTAATCCATTGCACAAGGACAGAGCTATAGCCATGACTTTCATTTGTTTTCTTTTTATTTAAAGACTAATGCAGAGAATCAGATTCTACAGGGCCATATCATAACCAAAAGAAACAAAAGAAAACATTTACAGAAGGTTCACCATTTCATCTACATCCATCAGAACCCTTTGTCAGTATCATTGGCCTATACCAACACATTCCTATGTACTGTATGTGGGTGTGTGTTTGTGTGAAAGTGTGTGTTTGTCGATGTCCATATGTATACAGTCTCACTCTTAATTTCTCTTACCCTAATCAACTTTTGTGCTTTAGAAAATTAGTTTTTTTTTTTACATTTCAGTGAAAATCAGAACATATTTTGCTTGATAAAAATACAAGAAAAAACTCCAGTAGGTATCTAGGAATAACCAAAGACTCGATGTTGAAAAGCAAGTGCTGCTGAGAACTGCAATGGACCTTGCATCAAACAGAATGAAATAAATGACGGATGTGCCTACAAATGTGATATTTACATGTATGCTCTGCATATGAGTGTGAAGGTAAAAGTTGGAAGCTCATGATTGCACTGTGCCTCATATTTCACATTCTCTCTCTGGAGCATTAAATGTAGCAAAACCAGACCTGGCTCAAAAATATTTGTAAATGGTCTTTAGCATTTGTTCGATCCTGCTTG
>JAOVVB010274331.1:0-15534 GCA_028570985.1 Heterobranchus longifilis | reverse complement strand
GTGTTGGAGTCAGTGGCAGTGCTGTGTAACCCCTTTAAGATCATTATTCCACACAAAATGCACCCCCGGGGTGTGTGACACATTTGTGAATGGGCTCTTCCACGGGATTTAACGGGTTAACAGTAGACAAAGGGAGCTGGGACCATGTAGCCCAGCAGGGGAGACCCCAGTGGAAACACCAGGCTGCCTTATAATCCCCGCTCTGTCCCGTCCCGTTTGCTCTGCCTGCAATCACGGCTGACTGACATGTGCTCTGTAAGGCTACATGGCTTTGGGGTGAGAGGAGCCACATGTTTTCAACTGCAGCGCATCTCTGCAGAATTCCCTACACCAGCTCACACACACCCGTACACACACACACACACACACACCTCCAGGCCATGTGAGGATATTTCACGCTTTTGTACAAGCTGACTGGGGAAATGATCATTAAAGACAAATGCTTTAATTCCGAATGGATGGACATGGACTTTGGACAGATGCATGCCAGCTGCATGTGATTTCATGCTGTAAGTCCTGATAAGGCAGACATATCTAGTATCATACAGTATACTGTAGGTCTACATGTGTCATATGGCTCTGGGTGTGTGCTGCAGATCATAGAGGCCTTGCAGAATAAATCTGGTACATAATGCAGTGTTCCGCTGATGTTTGCAGCGCGTCTTTTGTCTGTGTTATATTTCTTTTTAAAAAGTAGGAAAGATTTTCACTTTCTTTATGAGAGTCTGAAACAGTTAAGATCAGTAACCCGATTTAAATTCCACTTTTCAGTGCTGGGAAAATTATTGGGTTATTTATGAAATCCAAATGAGCTTTTGCTTATTACATCCAAATATTTTCTTTAATTCAGGCAGATTTTTATGATATGACTTGATAATATGTGTAAGAAGGATGGCTTAATCAGCATGCACAGATGTTTGAGTTCCAAATCTTCTACTTCGATATCACTTTTTGTGCTTGGAATTAATACGTTTTTTACATAGCAAACATTAAGCAAAACTAATGTGGGTAATATCCTCTGAACCACAAAAGTGATTATTCTAAATAACCAGATAAAGCAACATCATAATTACAGTTCCAAGTTGATTTGCACTAACACTGCCAGTTTAGAGTTTCAAGCTGTGGGTCAAAACTTTGCTAAAACATACATCATTTCATGTTTTCTGGATGTAAAAGACAATAAAGAAATTAGAGCAGTATTTAGACAGATCAAAATGGCATAAAGTAATCTCAAATGTCTAACGGAAGAAATGCCCAAATAATCATAACAAGTATTCAACTTGTATTAGGGATGTATCGATTTGTCGGCCAAACATCGATATCGGACAATATTCGCCTTGTTCACTGCCATTGGCGAATAAGACATTCACCGACGGCAGTGGCCGAAGTTTATCTATTGTGTCGCATCAATTCTGCGTCCGCTAAATGTAGTTTTGGTTATTTGCGGTCGGACATGAACAACAGTAGCTAAGACTACGACCTGCTGATTCAGAGAAGAAGCCACTGACACGACTCTGGCATGACGTCAGAGGGCAACGGTTGCCGTGCGTCTCAGAGGAAGATCAGCGACAAGAACGTTGTATTCTGTATGAAAAACACAAGAGGTGAAAGATAGCCCTGTTAATGTTTCACATCACTTTTACATTCACATTTAATTAGTTTCACAAAAATAATATTTTTGTTGGGCTATGCAAGTACTGGACAATTCTTCTCATTGAGTAGATCGTTGTATAGCAGCTGAAAAGTCTTTTAAAGCAGTTAATTTTCAAACTTTCATTTGAAAGGTTATGAAGGTTGTTTCATAAATTTGTATGATTGAATTTGTGCTCGTTCAAAGATAGTGTAATGAAATGCTGAATGACTTTAAAACAGTTCTGTTATTTTTTATATATAGAAGATTCTTTTGTTTATAGGGGGGAATAAATAATTTAAAAAAACAAACATCGGTATCAGGCTATCTGCCCAGAATTTCAGAATCGGTGCATCCCTACTTGTAATGTCCATTTTATTTGTTCTGGCCTGTCAAATGAACGGATGGTAATATTTCAGGATTATTAACACATCTGACAACAGGTTTCAGCTTAACTTGAAACAGTTTGGTTCCATTAAAAGTTCCATGTTGTAAGTTGTTGTTTGGCCTCGGTGAAACCTGCGCGCTGCGCTGTGGACATCTCACGAATTCCGAGCATGTTTCCAGACTCGGTCGGTGCTTTAGGAAGTCAATTACAAGCTAATGGTCGTTTTCATTGGAGGCAGTGCTGATTCACCTGCTGATTCACCTGCACGTCACCTGCTTTGTTAGCCGCAATAAGAGCTGCGGACACTTCCCTCGGTCTCGTACCCAACTGTGAGCAAAAGGCATCTGAGCTCAAATAGCCATTTAAAATCAAATCATCAAATATGAATTCCTCTCCTCTTGCTTATGAGTTTTAGCTTACTGACTGCTACCTCCTAATTGTGTCTGATTGTTTTGCAAGAGCCTAATTAAAGTCTTGAATCTGCAATCATTTTCCCATAGTCCTACGCTAATTCACGTAATTTCCAGTGTTCTTCCCATTGTCAGACGATTGCTTTGATAATGAGAGGTTGTGCAGAGGGATTGTCTTTGGGAAAGCATTTGGTAAGGACACGCAGAGAAAAGGTATCATTATGATAACTGCCTTCTCTGCCTCCTAAATGAGAAGTCATCCTTAATAGTCGATTACGCTCCTCTGGAGATAGCCTGCGGAAAATTATTTATGCCATATCAATGTTGTGAGTTTCTTTGAAATGTGAACACTTGTCGCTAAGATCTCATGAAAACTGTCCTTTAGTTTTGCAATGTTACTGATGTGGGGTATAACTGGAACAGAGAATGTGTACTGAAACCTTAAATAACCACTAGAGATGAACCAGAAACCCTTTTTTTGTTGAATACTTGAATGAACAACATTTGAGTTTACTTGCTTTGCCCAGCGGCAACTTTTGCAAAATGACAGGAGGCCAGGGGCCAGTTAATATACAAACATTAATAATATTTATCAGATAAAATTAATAGAAATTAAAAGGCTCATAACTAATCTATCTTTGAAATTGCACAGGTCAAGTGTAGACAGGGGCGTTTCTAAGATTTGAGGACATTCACTTAGCCCCCACCTGTCCAGTGTATCCTCCCCTGGCACCTTTTTTGATAAACAAGCTATATTTTAAAGTTTTTTTTGTACACTCTGGCACCTTATTTACATTCAAAGTACAAAGAAATAAATCCCAGTGTAAATCAATTCATTTTCATTGTGAATTAGAAAATAGTCGGCGGGCCACCCGGCCCCCTCGGGCTGTAAGTTGAGTTGAGTATTTAGAATAAATCCTATTTTTGATGGTGTAATATTTTGTGTCTCTTTCAGTGTTTTGAATGAGTTGTGTTTATGAGCCCCTTGAGTTTTAGCTCACCTGCTGTTTATCCTCTCCTGGTTTATTATTGCATTGTATATCTAAAGTGAGCTAATAGCAGTAATAGACTGCTCTGTTTCAGCCTCCAGATTAAATGTTGTTTTCCTTTTTTTGCAGTCACGATAATGTCAAGAGCATTTATCAGTTATCTCCACAAGCATCTCTTCTAAAGGCAGACTGCATAAATAACAGCAAATCAAAACCATACACCTACCGACTCACATGAGAATATACAATAATAATAATAACACATTTTATTTATGCAATGATCAGAGAAGCTGTTCTGTTTGAATTCTAAGTGGTGTTAGGTGTAACATTGCAAATTATAATATTAAAGTGGCTTAAAACAACAACTACCTACTTCTAAGAACCTAACCACAGGCGGTTCCTTAAGGGACAGTTTTGGCATCAGCATTTTTTTTTTAAGTGATTTGGAATATTTTATTTACAGCCATGAAAATACAGCACATAAACAGTGCGGATCACACAAAAACATTTGACATGTTGACTGAGATTCATCACCGGTTTCTGTCTTTAGCGACTGTGTACCTTTTTAATTACATTTGATTTGAGGACAATGCTAGCTTTATTTCTGTATAGTGCTAATTCCATCACTATGTAAATGCCAAACTAAGCCTTTCATTTCTCCATTGTTTTTGTCATATTGCCTGAGCTGCCTGATAGCAGACAGTGGTAATTAAAACACAAGGCCAGGTCGCGGCGAGGTGAGCCGAACACACAATAAAAAGCTCTCCGAGATTCCAGGACGGAGGTGCCACACAGTCCAATCCATTTTAATTGTCGTTTGAATTAATTTGAAAATGCCCAGGTCAATTAAGAAGATGCATTCCTCTGGCTGTGTGTAATGTCATATTCATCGATCCCTAGAGGTTACTTTATGCACTCATGTGTAGGATACATTTATGTTTCTGAAACTCCGCCGTTTGGAATTCATTAGGTATTGATCCCTTTTAGCGATGCACGGTCTGATAGCCTCGTCTGGAGCCAGGTTATCAATTCAGCGCCATTCACAAACAGATGCCCTTTTACTGTGTTATTGTTGTGCATCAACATTACATACATGCCCCAGCAATATCTCTATCGCCAAGTGTCTTTACATTAGGATGCAGCATTTCTATATATTTACCCTTTGTGCTCAGTGATGCAGTGTTTGTCTTGGCGTGCTTTCTTGTTCGGAGTTTTGCATGAGGTTTGGTTGTCTCTGCACAACCTCTTCCTCTCCCTTCTGTCTGATTCTTGCCCTCCATCCATCCCTCCCTGCGCGCTGATTGGCTGTCGGCTAGTCAGCTGCAGCCAATAGGCCTCTGTGAAAATGCCAGTGTTTAGTCTGGTGCTAGGCAGCAGGATCAACAGACAGGTGGGTCAGGCAAAGTCATCGGCCCGGCTGGCTGCACGGCAAAGCTCTGTTAGCTTTTAAAGCAACATTACACCCTGGGTTACGTGTCACAAAACATTATTTCTCTCATCAATAATTTTCCATAAACAGTTTAGACAATATTTGGCATTAAGAACTCTCTTCTGAAGCCAGAGTGCTGAGACGCGTCGCTCTGATTTTGTAAAGTGCTCAACACAAAGAGTTGCCCTCATTTCTGAAGTTTCATTTTGGCTTTTGCAGCCAGTTAAGCTGTATTTTATTCAGGGCTGTCCTTGATTAAAGAAATTCTGTCGACTAATCGATTAGTTGATTTAATCGACAGATCTGTAAAACTGAGTTTCTCTACAGAGAATCATGCAGATGCACCAATTTAAATCTTGTGTTTACCAGAGATGTGCTCATAAGTTTCTTGGAAATAAGTCAGTCAGCATGAAAAAAGCATAAAAAAAATTACTAATGGACTAAAGAAATCTTAGTCGACTAAGACCAAAATGACCGATCAGTCGAGGGGGCAGCCCTAATTTCATTGTAGTATTTACATGTAGATGGTTGTGTGCCTGTGATGCTGCTCGGTGTGCATCACAAGTAGATTTCCAAAATGGATCTTACAACAAAATTGATCTCATGCAACGTCTGTAAGTATCCTTGCTTCTAGTTTTCGCACCTGCCTCTTCGTGTCGGCATTTGTTTTGGTATTGAAGTCATATTATTTCTTTGTGAATCCCGTGTGCTTGTGACTGCAGCGGGGCCAGATGAGGACACAGTAAGCCGAGGCCTCTCTACAGGGGAAACGGAGTCAAGTCTGTACGCACCCTCTGCTCCCTCTTTCATTGCCAGTCACAGTCTGCAGCTTCTTTTTTTTTTTACAATATGCAAAATAACTCAGAAAACAGAGTTATCCAAAAATATTATTTGCAGAATGTCAAATTTCAGCATTTGGGTTTTTCATTGTGTTATTCTGTCCTTGGCAAGTCGCGTCACATACTCCAGCACTATGAAATGGCTCGATGGGCTTTTCTCTCATTAAACTGAACTGTATAAACTTGTGTCTGGATTAACCTGTTGACTGTTTTTCTGTCATGGCTTGAGGCAACATTAAATTAATGGAGATAAGAGCTTTGAGCCAAAAATAACACCCTGTCTCTGGTGTGCCCGTGGAGAATAAAATAGCACAAATTATCTTCCTTCAGAGTTTTGGCAGCCAGTGTGCAGGGATTTGGTAAATATAACAAAATGTGTCATATGTTCGACTTTTAAAAACGCCAACTGTCAAGTGAACAGCTCCTGATTAAATTAAAAGCATTGTCGCTGTCTGGTGGAAACCTCATATCTCCATATTTCCTCTTTCATAAATAAATGCTCTTGGTCACCCTTTATGTCTGTCTGTGGGTTTTACAGATATTTATAGAAGTATTAAAAAGACTGTCTGAGGTGAATAGCTCAGTAAAATGTTTTCAAATTAGCCTTTTTTTTTCATTTCCTTAAAAAAATGTTTTTGGAAATACAAGGTTTCCGCCCGACAGCGGCAATATTTATTTTCATTTAAAGAAGAGGTGACTACAAAGAGCGTTTTCGGTCGCATACAGCAGACCTCAGCTTTGCTGTTGTTTTTCACCATGAGAACATTTTATCTGAGATTTGTTGGTTTTGTCCATTGATGTTTCCGTTACTATGCAGATGTATGTTGTTGTTATATTAACAGGGCTTATATGATGTAGCTTTTTCATATCTGTGCACATCCAATGTGTTTTTTGTGTCCACCACTATCTGTCCCTCCCCCACTGACTATAGATTTTTCACATCTTATCTATTACCAGGTTGAGTAGTCTGTCTGATTTTTCCACCCCTGTCTGGTGTGCAGTGGTACATCCCATGCCCAAGGGAAGCCCTTTAGCCCCACTACCCCCATTCTCATTTGAACTTTGACCCTGGCCTCCTGCCTCTCAGGATATGAAATGACCCTCTCAGTGGGAGAATGTTTTGGAACTGTTTAATGTCGGAGCAGATGAGCTCCCAGGCTGCATGGCCATTTTGTTACCAGATCTAACGGCTCTATTTCAACTGTTACAATCATAATGACGTGTCTTGAGACAACGAGAATGCCTCTAAGTGGACTCGTTATAGGGCTTGATATGGCAAAAAATATGTTCGTGATAATTAATTCCATAGTGATCAATATCAATATTTATCAGGATATAGAATATGATAATGGGCCCATATTTTCATGCTCTCGGTGTAGTCGACAATTTCCTTGTGAGGATAACGTGATTTCACTTTTACCAACGCTTTCCAGTTCCACTAATTTTTTCCCTCGTTACCAGAACTTTCTTCACCGGTGGCGGCTGAGGCTGGATGGTTACCATAGTAGCAAAGATATTCAATATTTATAAAGATACGGCACTACAGGCACCGCCAATGATAAGAAACAGTACATACTTCCTGTCTCCTGAGTGGGCGCGAGTAAACGTCATGTGGATGGATGAAAAGTTATATTTGCACAATTTATTTATATTTTATTTTGCTAACATTACATATTTACACAGCTAACAGCTATTTTTAGCATTTAAAAAAATGGTAATTTGTGGCGATCGCGGATGTTAGCTTAGCTGTGTTGCCAGATCTCGAAAGTTCGTTGCTGAGACAGAAAAATGTCTCGAACAAAGTTAATTTTCTCCTGTCTGTCTGAAAAATGTCATTGTAGTGTCAGATTGTTCAGGAGATATGTGGCTTGTGAAAACTGGGTCCAATATTTACTTTGGTGACTATGGGGCGAAAGGATCGATCATAATCTCTGTTCATGTTCACTTTTTCCATTGGAATCAATGGCTTCTAGTCTCCTAAAGAGGCGGGCCGTAACTAAACACACTTGACACATATACAGGAAATTACTCCAAGATGGGGGGTTCTGGGTTTATCCACTGTCTCTGACCTAACCACAGATGGGACTGAACCCCAGTTTCTGGCGACAAAAGTCCTGCACTTTTTACCGCCATCATCCACCCAACCACCTCTCTCCAAATTCTGTGAAATAACAGTAGCACTTTCTTTGGATGGGGGCGACTGTCCTCAGGTCGTTGGATCAAGTCAAAACATTTTTGAAAATGTATTTTTGCACATTAAGTTTGGGAAGGGTTTCCACTAATGCGTTTTGGTAGAAGTCTTCAGACCAGTGAAGACTGGGGGGTCTATGGGGATTGACTCACTTCTGGAGCCAGACTCAAGTGGCCATTCAAGGAACTGCATGTTTTTGGCACCTCTGTGTGGGCTTCATTTTTCAGCCCCGGAGGTTGCAGATTGGTTATTTTACATTTTCACACATTTCACAGAAAGGTCAGGCTGTACAAACAAGTTATGTTACAAGTCAGGTTACTTTGTTTCTTAGCAACATTATTATAAAATGCGGCTTACAGAGAGTATAGTTTCACATCTTTGTTCTTTTCTGGCCTTTAAGTTTGGTTGTTTGTCTTGTCAGGCGAGTCAGAAGTGAAGATTAATAAAACAGAATAGAGCAGTAAATACAAACTTTGGACCGCATTCAGATCTTTCACTTGCAGCCTTGGACTATTGACCCACATTGTAGAGTGTGTGCTTTATTCTCCTCTGTCAGCATAGTACAGTATTATCAGAAATCCCAAAACATTGTCAGAAATCAAGCTGACTGTCGACCTTTAAGCATCTTAATTAATGAATGATAGCCTTATTGAGCAATTTACATTTCCCCCGATCTTTACTCTTTGCTTTACGTTATATAAACAGTGCAGTGTTTTCCCGAGGTTGACTGCTTTGGGGCGATGAGTGGGCCACCTTTAAAGACATTTTAAAGAAACTTTACAATATTTATCAGTTTTCAAAATCCACATGAACCACTCTTCACTTCGGCATACATTAGATCCACCACACAGCACTTATTTAAAAAGGAAATGTGTCATTTGTTAAGCTGGTTTGATCCTAAGTTACCAGTTGATTGGTTGCTGACAAACAATGCAGCTTTTAAAAGGCTATTTTTAAAAGGGAGTGCTCACTCTATATAAAACACACCGGGGCTACACTGCACCACTTCCAGCAAACTTCACAGAGAACAATGAGGGCAAAACATCACTGATCTATTTTAACCGACTATTCTCTGGTGTGACTATAAAAAAAAAAACACCGAAACACCAGCACGTTAGCATGTCGAGCCAGTACCGAGCCAGTTACCCGATAACGTCAACATTATCTTGACTTCACCTGCCTCTCCTCTGCTTGTGTGTGCAGTGTGACGTCCGCATGCACTCTTATCCCAAATTAGTTGACTTTACTAGAAAATAGCGTGGAAACCCATTGCCCTAAACCATGTACGTTTTTACTCAAGGTGAAACTAAACTGCTTGAGTTGTATTAACATGGAACCATAATTGGATGCAGTAGATATATTAACCCTGTGGGGTCTAGCCCCTTTTTAAGGGCGGTGGGAGTGGGGGACAGGTTCTATTGAAGGGGAGATAGCAGGTCAACAGTAGATGTCACGTATACTGTGTCAAGGTTCATTAGTCATAAATTTGTAATAAACTTTGTATTTTGTTTAGACGCCTGTTACATTTAGGTTAGTGTGTTTAAGTGCTTAGAACATTATGATCCAAGTATATGGTGAACATACAAATGTTCTATTATGTCTGATAAGTTGTTGCAGCAATTTTGGGGTTGATACCATTTGTAACACAGATTTGGTGCACAATTTAAAAAAATGTTACCATTCAAGAATTTATAAAAATGTTTAAAAAAATACCTCATTAAGACACCAAGACCTTGAGGAACATCATTAAAAAGTAATGCTGTGATTTGGTTTCACAAACCTTTGACATTTGTAGATTTCTGCAAGAATAGCATTTTTCAGTGACTGGATGGCGAGCACTTCTGTTCTGGAAATTTTTCAGAAACCCCTTTATTGTGAATATATGTAGGAAAGGTATACATCCTCTGAATGTCCTAGGTCTCTAGTTTGTGTAAAGTCTCATGAGGCTGTGATTATCCTCGAGGTCACAACAGCTCATTTTATACAGTGATGACAAGTTTACAAAATGGTCTCACTACAATGAAATGGTTACTATGGGGACTAACATCATCACACATTAATACAATTGGGCTCATTGAATCCACAAGAGTCTCATCTTTCCAGTGATACCCAGTTTATTTAATTCACGGCTGTTTATGGACCTCAGTATGCAGAAATATTCAAATACACCATTTTAGAATAGGCGAGAATAACCCGTTTGTACTGCATGAGAAAAACTGCAGGTTTTTGCCCCAAACTGCATGAGATTATCATACAGTGTGTATGTCTGTAAAAGGGAGACTTGTGGGTACCCACAGAACCCATTTTCATTTAGATATCTGGAGGTCAGAAGTCAAGGGACCCCTTTTGAAAATTGACCTGCTAGTTTCCATAGCTAAAATTTAGCCTAACTTTGGAGCATTATTTAGCCCCCTTCCCGACAAGCTAGCATAACGTGGATTCCTCAACTCTTCTAGTTTCATATGATATCAAATATGTGTACCAAGCTTCAAAATCCAGTCCGCCACAGCCTACGAGAAAAAAAAAAAAGAAAAAAAAGAGGGTTAAAGTTTACATTAATAGGCTTTACTCAAAACCATTACTTCACATACTGTAAATTATTTATTTTCGGGAGTCTAGGTTGTATAAAATAACTAGTTAAATATACATAAACATATAACAAATAACAACTATTACTTAAAAGCATTGCCAATATAAGTAATGCATTTTCTTCTGATTTAATTATACTTTTTTGATTTGGCAAAACGCCGTCTGCTTATAACGAACTAATGACCTTGTCCTTTGAAAGTTACTGCTATAAATGCAACAAATAATTCATGTACAACATTAACAAACACCATTCTGAATTGGTTCATTACCACATCCAACAGATGTTAGCTAGCGTTAGCCACATGCACATGCAAACATGTTGACCTTATAAACTGTGAACCAACAGAAAAGCAAGTTAGCAATAAGATAATTTTAGCATTTAGCTAACTTCTTGTCACTGGACTGGTCTTTTGGGTAATCTATTTTTTTTTTTACAAAACATGAAAGAATAATTAATGACCACTCAAAAGTGTAATTAAACCCAAATCCAGGTTTACAGTCAATGTAGCAGCTTCAGTTGATTATAATGGACGCGCTCTTCTGCGGGCATGTTGCGGCAGATTTGTCGCGTCGCATCCGTGCCCATGTATTTTGGCCATCCCTGCACTCAGTGAAACATGAGAACAAATATAAAATTATGCTCTGCTGCAGAATGATGTGAATACCCCCCATATACAAAATTATACTCCAAAGAATTTTCTTACTGCTGTTTCTCACAGTACAACAAACACGCCTCAGCTCACCGTCCAACTCCATAATGAATGCGAGGGGTAGAATAGGTACAACATTAGCAGAATCCTTTTTTCAACTGGGAAGTGTGTGGGGGAGAGGGGGGTGGGGGTGAGTGGGTTGTACCACCACCACTGTCGGGATTCATTAGTTCGGTGGCATCAGAAGCCATCTCTCGCTGTTCTCTTCATTACCAGTGCAGCACATGGCAGCTGCCATTAACACAGAATGGGAGAAAAAAAGAAGAAAAATCTTGGCTTGCTATGTATCAAGCGATTCCAGAAGGCCAAAGATTTGTATCCGTCCATCTGGATGCCTCATTATCTACTGAGATTGACCCTCGCAGTGTTAAACTTAGTTTTACTGTCTTAGGCTCTAAATGTTTGAAATTATGCAGAGCAGTCATAGACATGAGTGTTTGATTGACTAGTTAGAAAGACAAGGCAAGTTTATTTTCACAGCACATTTCAGCAACAAGGCAATTCAAAGTGCGTTACATAAAACTGAGAATTGCAGCAGACCTGCAGTTTTCTGGGAGTTGTTATTACATATATATGGTACATAAAAAATAGATATGCTTCTCCGTGTTTAGTGCTGACTTTGGGGACAGAAAGCAGACTGGTCCCAGACAACCTGAGAGGTCTGGATGGTTCATAATGTAGCAAATGATCAGAAATGTATTTTGGCCCTAAACCATTCCGTGCTTTATAAACATACAGTAGTATTTTGAAATCTATTCTTTGAGAGACAAGAAGCCAGTGTAAAGACCTCAGAACTGGTGTGATATGTTCCACTTTCTGGGTGTTAGTGAGGACTCGAGCAGCAGCGTTCTCTAAAGACGCTGTTACAGTCGTCAAGTCTACATAAGATAAATGTGTGGGCAATTTTTTACCAAATCCTGCTGTGACATAAGTCCTTTAACCCTTGATATATTCTTAAGGAGAAAGAAACCTGATTGATTGTCTTAATGTGGCTATTGAAATTCAGGTCAGAGTCCATGACTACGCCCAGATTTCGTCCTTGTTTTTTAACATTACTGATTCAAGCTGGACTCTGATTTTTAATAATTCCTCTTTGGCCAAAAACAACTACCTCAGTTTTGTCTTCATTTAATTGAAGAAAGCTTTGGCACAACCAATCGTTGATTTGTTCAGTGCATGTACTTGTTCAATGCATGTACTCAATACATGTACTGTAATGTGTTTGTATGGAGACAGAGTGCATTTAAGCCCCACACACACCGGAGGGGAAAACAATTGACTTTGTATTGTGTGAGGGTGCATCCTCGTCAATTCTGTCTGTTAACAAACAACAGAAAAATGCCAGAAAGCTTTTGTGAGGTGGGATACATGACCAACAGGGTAAATTACCCAGGATTACATTTTTATAAGCTGCCAAACCGAAAAACTGATCTTTCAGTCCCAACACTCACTCAGTAACTTACGCCCAACTTTACGTGTTCAGAAAACATTCTGTCACTAAGTCAAATATCCAAATGTCAGTTTAATGCTGACTGTATTTATGTAAGTTAAGCTGAAGCATTTGACAAAATAAGCAACTTGTGTTATAGTGAAATATGGAGGAATCAGAAAGCTACACAATATTATGTTTATTAGTGCCTTAGCTTGCTAACAGATTGCTAACATTAGCTTACTAACAGCTAAGAAGTCCTCTCTGGTAAACATATGGTGCTAAAATAATCATTTGACAGGCTTAAATCGACTGTTCAGCGAGCTGCAGGCATTTTATTCGCGTTTCAGCGCCCTCCAGGGGCGTGGTTATCAGAGTATGATGCCTTTCACTCTGTCTCTATTGGACCATAGTCCCCTGGTGATATGGTTATGTAAATGTGTGTGTCATCTGCATAATTATACCATATTGACCCAAATATAAGACGACACTAATTATTAGACCACCCCCCTTTTTCAAGCCTCATTTTTGGTTAAAAAAAACAAACTTTTTGAAGACCAAATCTTGTTTTTATAAATCATTTTATTTACAAATAGTGATAATAAAAACACCTTGAATGAAATGAGGCAGGCAGCTGTTTTTAACATATTTGAAATAAAATCATGTTGTCAATCAAATATGTCAATATCTTTTAGATGGAATTGTCACATTTACGGTAAATTACAGTAAAAAACAGTAGGCTACCGGTAGTCATATTTTGTAGTTTTACAGATATTTGGCACCATCTGTTGTTGTGACATTTAACTGTGTAGAAGCATGAGCCTGGTCTTTGTATCTTGCTGTGAAAGTCTAGACCCCGAATATATGAAGACTACACTATTTCCAGGAAAAAATCTTCTAAAAAAAAGTCTTATATTCTGACTAATATGGTAGTAAAAAATATGACTTATTTTGTTGTTTTCCATAATCTGAGCCAGTGGAAGCATGTACATGTTGTACAGGGGAGGGGGTGAAAAAACCTCTATTCTCTATAACACTCTATAAAGAACCACTCCATTTTGACAAACGCTGAAAATAATATTTCTCTTATTATTTCTCAGTGCTGGCATTTAAGTTGTAGAACATGCAGGACTTTTCTAAAGAGCAGCCATCTGTAATGGAGAGGATATCCTCCTCTGCTCTGCCGGCATAAGTAATAACCTTGTTCTTCATGTTTGGAGTGGTACAGAGCACTACAATAGAGAGTGTAGAATTAATAATTATATTTCAGCATATTTCCTGGAAATGCTTCATTCAGGCAGCCTGCTTGCTAAGCTGATTCCAGGCACCTGTGTACCTGCCTCTGAATTGCCTTTACAGCATGGAAAGCGGCAGATTGCAAGACGGGTTTATCGCTTGTTGTTGATAGAACAGCGGTGATACAAGGCCAGTCAGGGCGGCAATTCAAAAGCACATCATTCGAGGTTCCGTCCAAGGTGATGGACAATCAAATGACGACGGAGCGGCAGCGGTTCCAACTGGCGTTTATTGGAAATTTCAGAGGATATTAAAGGCGTCTAATCTAAATGGAACTTCTGCTGTCACGTCCCTGAGCCCCTGCCCCCCCCCCATCTCTGTGCACAGCTCAAACCTTTTTATCCCTACATCGCCCTGGGCTCGCAGCGCATACGGCCCAGAACAGAGGCCGGCGCAGCAGCACTATTCTTCTCGTGCGTCTGTGTTGGGCCTTTGCTGCAGCAGCTCTGGGCTTTTTTTATTGAAGAGCAATATCATGAATTGAGATATCATTCCAAAGCATCCAGCAGGGTGCCACTGAAGCACACAGTGTACTCTGGGGCACAGTGGTGCCGTTTTCACTCTGTTCCCAACCCATGCTATAAGTGAGCTGATATACCTGATGCAAGGTGCATGGAATGTTTAATGTGGTGGTCCAAAGAAAAGGAAGGATGGAGTAATAGCATACAGAGAGCTGAGGTCCAGATGTCACCTCTGGATCAGCCTCGTTCCACTCACGTCTGTGTGAAACGTGTCCTTGGATCTTACCGTCCATATTTGAAAATAAATGAATATTACAGCACTTGCTATTAGAATTAGAAATGTTTGCGATTTTAAGTTAATTAAACGTACAATATGTAATATTCTGCCGTTAGGGGTCTCACAATCAAAACAATAACAAAGCCCAGTTATTGTGGTCAGTTTCTCCTGGTCTGGATTACTTCAATGTCCATCGTTCAGGAGGTTTTTAACGTGAGCCAAATTATTCACAGAGGTCTCTTCCTCATCAAAACAAATAGACCTGGTGATTTTTATCAGTAGAAACAACATAAAGCAGTTGTTTAAAATTAGAGTTGCAAAATTCTGGGAATATTTGAAGTTAAAGGAATAAACTGGAAATTTTGGGGTAATTAATACTAACTGTATTCACCTTGTCATATACAGACATACATATAAACATTTTGTATTCTCATAAGCAGATATGCATGGAAACATTTCTAATACACAGTTTTAAAATTTTATTTTATTTTTTTATTTTTTAGGGCGGCACGGTGGTGCAGTGGGTAGCCCAGCCGGGTCCATTCCTTTATTGTGATGTCATTGCTTTAGACTAGTATTTTGCTCTATCTAACAACCTCCAGGAGTTATCATGTTCTCTGCATGGGTTTCCTCCAGGTTCTCCAGTTTCCTCCCAAAGACATGCAGGTTAGGCTGACTGGAGAGACTAAATTGCCTGTGGGTATGAGTGTGTGAGTGAATGGTGTGTGTCCTGCGATGGACTGGCGACCTGTTCAGGGTGCATTCCTGCCTCTCACCCAATGTATGCTGGGATAGGCTCCAGACCCCCCACTACCCTGCTCAGGATAAGCGGGTTAGATAATGGATGGATGGATGGATGGAATGTTTTTTTTGACACCCCAGTTTTTTTAATTATA
>JAOVVB010274321.1:2500-17847 GCA_028570985.1 Heterobranchus longifilis | reverse complement strand
CGGGATAATATCGTGAATCGCAATTATTTTGGCCAGGATAATCGTAACATGAAATTTTCATATCGTGGCATGCCTAACAGTAAGTGTGAATTATATCCCGCAAATTAAAGACCGAAACGCTGTGGCGTAAATGTAGCCCTTACCTTCTTTCTCCTCCAGCTTCTTCAGTGTCTTTTCGAGTTCCTGCGCGACATCACTTTGTTTCCTCCCAGCTTCCTCCACACTGTGAGTCTCAAAATAGCAATCTCGGAAATTATACAGTTCATCCACGAGCTCCTGTGATGGGAGGGTGGGGAGATGTTGAAAAAAAATAGATTGGGAATTTTTAACAGATTTAAAAATAGATCAAAGGCACACTTCTCACTGTCTGTGTTGGTAAAAAAAAACAACAACTGGGGCAATCATGTGCCATTAGAGAAGCACCAATGTACCAGAATAATATTGGTGGGTCTAAAAGTCAATATATTGGAGCCTCTGTTGCTTTTGATTTTGCCCACCTTTATGGAAGTGCAACATTAAGTGCTGGACTGCCCCTTTAAAGTAACAGAATAAAACTACCATAGTTGTTATAGAACATGAAGTACAGATGTATCCTGATGGGCATTTCTAAAGGGAATAACAATATATGCACCTGCATTTGTACTAAGGGTGTCTAAAATGTATGAAACCTTGCACTGATAGCAGATATAAAAGATAGCAGTGCATATCTCGTGCACACTGACTGGTGACTCAGCAAGAAGTGGAGAGATGCAAGCTCAGCATGTATATAAGTCACGTATCTGATGGTTTAATGGGCTAACAGTAAAGATAAGTTATTCTACCAATAGAATAAGAAGCATGCCACTCATTAGAAGTAGTATTAGAAATAAAGGCTGAATACTAAACAATACCAAAATGTCTGTTAGCATGGCAGTTGCAGCCAGTTGTTATAGTAACGAGTCGTTCAGGAGATACAGGAAACACACGACACAGAGCTCACGAGAAGTCAACAAAAACACAAAGACCTCGATAGTTGGTGGGTTTAAATATCCCTGTGATATAATTCAAAACAAGTACCTTCATAATTTGCAGTTCGTTTTTCTCTTTCACAGGCTCACCACTCTTCTCGTCTTCCGCCATCTTTGTGTTATGTAGGGCTCAGAGCAATAACAGCCTAGCTAGTAGTGGGAAGAGCAGCCGCTGCAGTGGAGCAAAATACATCAAATTATGAGACGAGTATTAAATCTAAGGTTCTAATGTCAATGGCAGAAAACATTTCTTGAAATAGCACAAGTGCAATGAATTTTAGCACACCGGAAACAGGCTTTTAATTTCAGGGTCGTGGCTATAACCTAACCCTAGATTTGTCAGAATCTCGTGTATGGTTAGTGTTCGGTGGTCAGGAATAAGTCTCGCGAGAGTTTTTGCAATCTAGGGATACCTTCATAGAGACGCCGGAAGTTGGAGTAGTCCGTACCCAAAATGAATCCGACAAAGAACTTCTTCACAAATTATCAGATATATTTTTATTGAGCCGTTTTTGTCACTAAAATACAGCTTTAAGTACAAGCTAATTAAAGTATGACAATTTATTTATTTCAGATAATATAACAGGATTGTTCGTTTACACCAGCATCTGTCAGGCGGAACGTTTGTCACTCAAGATGCTGGTCCGACACTTATTCGCCGTGGACCATACATTTTTTTCGCTCCCAACAAGGCGGACAGTGTTCAACTTTTGTCTAAATACAGTTGAGTGTGACCGGTGTCGGTGTTGCTGTTGAATCCAGTTCGTTATGTCGGACACATGGAGCAACATCCAGGCGCACAAGAAGCAGCTGGACTCTCTGCGGGAGAGGCTGCAGCGGCGGCGGAAAGACCCGACACAACTGTCCTCCGGTACGTTCACACCACAGAGCGGGTAACGCACCAGCACGGCAGCACATAACCATTGTTTTTGTTATTAAATAGTCAATGGAGTATTAATCCAAGTAAAGTTAATTATCGAGTCCATAAATGAAGACAAATGTCCATGTTTTGTCACGAGGCCACAGTAATAATGTCCAGAAATCGCCTACGTTTACCAGCAAATGCATTTTTACTCAAATGCAGCTGTCACACTTTCAACTGAAGTCACGTGTTTGCTGCACCTTACTTTTGCTAAATTATTAATTGGCAGTGGTGGACGAAGTATTCAGATCCTTTACTCAAGTAAAAGTACTCGTACAAGTACAACCAGCAAAATTTACTTTAAGTATTAAAAATTACAGTACTGAATGCAGGAAAAACTTCAATCAAAATATTTGCCAATGAATTATCTGTCAATCGACTAATGATTTCAGCTGTACTTAAATATACTGTAGGAGGTAGTTTAATCTACATCAAAACATATGTTGTGCAATATTTTTTTCATATGTTTTGGATGCAAAAATCTTAATTAGTAAAATAACTAGGGCTGCAACTAACTATTATTTTCATTACTGATTAATCTGCAGATTATTTTCTCGATTAATTGTTTGGTCTGTAAAATGCCAAATATTATTGTCAAAAAGTGAAAAATGTCCATTGTCATATTCATTTTAATGTGATAGAAAACAGGGGGGAAAAAGCAAAGATATTCAGTTTAATATGATAGAAAACAGAGAAAAGCAGGAAATCTCCATATCTGAGTCTGAAAACAGCATTTTCTGACATTTTTACAGGAAAAATTACTTTAAATGTTTATCAAAATAGTTGGCTATTATTGTTCTGTTGATCGACTAATCGATTAGGCAAGCTAATCATTAGTAACTAAAGCTGTCAAATAAATGTAGTGGAGTAAAAAGTACAATATTTCCTGCTGAATTGTAATAAACCAGAAGTATAAAGTGGTAGGGAAGGAAAATACTCAAAGTACAAGTACCTGAAATTTGTTCTTAAGTACAGTACTTGAGTAAATGTACTTTGTTACATTCCAAAGTTACGTTACAAAGTGAATTATGTTTGATAAAATGAGGATAAGACAACGATTGTTGGAAGTTTGTACTCCCAAATTATTTTTCTGACTGTTTGATAGTTATTATGTGTAGGGGAACGACTGTAAAATAACACTAATTATTTTCATTAGCACACGATTGTGTTCTTGAGTAATCGAGTAATTGTTTGGTCTTTAAACGGTCAGAAAATAGTCTCCTGCCCATCATATTTCCCAGAGCCCAAGATAACATCTTCAAATAACTTGTTGTGTTTGACTAACAGTCCAGAACTCAAATATATCCAAGTTACTATGATAGAAGACTAAGAAAACCAGCAAATATTAATTTGGTGAAACATTTGAGAAGCTGGAACCAGTGAATTTATGGCATTTTTGCTTCAAGAATCACAAACGATTCATCAGTTGTCAAATTTGTTGCTGATTAAATGAGAACAAAAACTCTGACTGTCCGGCTTCCATGAAAAGGAAGTCCATGGTGTTAAATGTGAAAAAGGAAGCTCCGAGGCACTCTGTTGTAAAAATCCTTTATTTCTTGATAAATGGCTGTGATCGATTATAAGAAATGTTGGTTTTCTGTTGATTGACTAATCATTTCTTGTCCAATAATTTGCTGTATGGCTGCGCTTTGACATCAACAGTAGGAAGACCGAGGAGTGATTTAAAACACCATTGTGTGTCACAACAAGGTCAATGTTTTCATCAGTATTATGTCGTTTTTCTATATTAAAAATACAAATAGGAAGATTAGTCAAGTAGTAAATAAATACTACAAGATGTTTCTCAGTCGTGTGCCAGAGGGCCTTGAAAGTCCTGGAAACAAGAGGCGATCTATTAAAAGCTTTTTAAAATTAAATGAATGAATGTCCTTTTGTTGTTCAATTACAGCACCAACATTCATCATTATGCTTTTTGGGCTTCTCTTTCTCTGAGCAAAACGTGTCAAATGCGTATTATGGGTCCTGAAATTGTATCAAACAAGACTGTTAAGTGATGTAAACTCTTTAAATGTGATATCTAAATGATCAGGAAGACCTTGTTGAAAATTAAGGTGTTAACTTCAGTGGTCTCCCCTCTGTCAGAGGGCGGGAGCAGTACGGAGGGTTCCACAGCCAGGAGCGACAGTCCGGCTCCGTCAGCTCCGCTCCCCGCTCAGGAGGAGACGGAAAAACCACCAGACCCCGAACTAGAGAAGAGGCTGCTGGGATATCTGTCTGATCTGAGTCTTCCGATGCCAACGGACTCCCTTACCATCACAAATGATCTCAGCGTGAGTCTTTGGAAAATAGCAGGGATGGGACAATAATGGATTTTTATCGTGGATTAAAAATCACTCATAATAAGTTGAGATAATCGTGAATATCCTCACGAATTGACTGCAGTTTTCTACAGTGTCCTAGCTGTGATTTTCTTTTCTTTAAAAAAAGTTGTCTTGAGAAAAAAAGTCACAATTTTTCAAGAAAAAACTTGTTTACAGAAAATGTCACAATTTTATGAGGGGAAAAAAGTCGGAATATTTTGAGAAAAAAAGTTACAATTTTATGAGAAAAAAGTTGTGATGTTTCCACAAAAAAGTCATAATTTTATGAGAAAAAAGTTGACATGTTTCGAGAAAAAGGTCGTAATGTTTCGGAAAAAATCTGAATGTTTCAGGGGGAAAAGAAATCACAATTTTATGAGAAAAAAGTTGTAATATTTTGAGAAAAAAAGTCGTAATATTTCAAGAAAAAGAGTCATAATGTGTTGAGAAAAGAAGTCACAATTTTATTCGAAAAAAGTTGCAACAAAGCAAAATGTAATGTAAAATGTGATTTAGTGCTGTTTTAAGAGTTTTATGCATATCGTGAATTGCAATTATTTTGTCCAGCATAATCGGGACATGAAATTTTCAGATGGTCCCTTGCCTAGAAAATAATACACAAGTTTTCTAGAGGAAAGTAAAAAGCTTGGCTGCATCAACCTCATATATTTGTATTTTGTCTTCTGTTTTCTCAGTCTGAAACAGCCGTCAGTCATGGATGCATCCAGAGTCTGCTGCTGAAGTTCTCCGCTCAGGAGCTCATCGAGGTCCGGCAGCCCACATCGGCCTCTTCTTCTACTACTTCCTCCCCGCCCTCCGTCGTGGTCTCAGTGGACCACACAAAGCTATGGGCCATGATCGGGTCTGCGGCCGGAGCCCAGCGCGCCGGAGTCAAGAGGAAAGCAGAAGATCAGACGCACCACAAAAGAGCTCCGGGCTTCTCGCCCTCACTCCAGAGCTCCGCTTCTCCCCCGCACACTTCCTTCACCTCTCTGACGCCGGCGTCCTCCACACAGCTGGCGGGGCCCTCGGCGTCAGGGAGCGGGGCTGACAAGAAGGGCAGGAGCAGTAAAAGCCAGTCGTCCCATTTGGACATGGAGATAGAGAGCCTCCTGAACCAACAGTCCACTAAAGAGCAGCAGAGCAAAAAGGTAGGAGGAGAAGAAGAAATATCACAACCACTTCTGCCACATTTTCTTAAGCTAAAACTTAGGAATCAGAATCAGAATCAGAATTTGTTTTATTGCCAAGTATACAAGCATACAAGGAATTTGCTTTGGTGCAATGGTACATACGCAAGAACACAAATAAAAACACAAAAAAAAACACAGAAGTATATCTAAAAACGGATAAATAAAAAATAAAAACAGTAGGTAACAGAACAGTGGGTATATGTACAGGGAATATTGAGAGGAAAGCTATGAGCTGATGGAGCAGTTCCAGACTTTACTACTTGATGACATCACAAGTTTGAGATTTACTTATCTGATTTCTGGCTTTGAGAGCTCATGTTCACAAATATTGATTGAACTTCCCTAGGCCATGGAAATATCATATTGTAATTTGTAATTTAGGTGTTCCCTTTAAGCAGCATCATCTCCTTGACTCCTTTCTCCCTTGTTTTGTCTGACCAGTAATTATTGTGCTCTGTCATGATCCATGTATGGTCAGGAATCCTGGCAACAATGTGTCTGTGAAATGTGATACATGGAATTTCACATAACTTCAGCCACACGCACTGTTGCAGCATTGAGAAATTACACTGGTTATCCTCATGGGGGTGCTTTAAACGTGTGTCTTGTCACTGTCCAGTTTTGACTGACCCCTACATGTGAAATCAACATTTACCCTGGTAATATAACATATCTTTCTGTGGGTGGCTGCTGCTGGTCCAATTGTGATCTTGTTAACTGGACAGATGTGTCCTGCTTTATTTGTGGGGGGTGACCTGTTCACTTCTTAACTAAAATGTGAAATCGAATTTGATAAATTGCTGTGTGTTTGAGTCAGCTCTTTCCATGAATGGATCCCAGGAGGAATAGTTGTTTCCAAGGCAACACCTACAATAAACACTTCCTCTTAAATTAGCCTACTGTATTGTGAAAAAATACCTTTGAGTAACCTAAGTTATATTATTACTACTATGAGGCACAGTTGCATGTATTTGAAGGTCTAAAAATGCAGATGCAGAGGAGAAATTAAAATGACTTACACTGGAGTAAAACTGATTTCAAAACATCCTCATTTTTGCATTCCTGATTATGGCTTGCCAAATACCAATAGCTTTTCTGTCACCATGCATCATGCATCATTGATTATTTCACCCTTAATTATATGATAGGCCTACTGATCAACAGCGTTTACAAAACCATCTGCAAGAATGTAACTGGGAGTTTGATTTTGAAGTGACATCATAAATGGAAAACTATGGGAAACAAAAAGTTGCATAAAAAGGTAAAGGTGGGTTCAGTGTAGTATAAGAAAAAGTATGCAAAATGGAAAACACAAAAACAACATCAAGGCTGCAAAGACAGTAAAGGTACACATGTTCATACCATAATCATGTCTTTACCACTGATTGACAGTGAGCATTATGGGAACCAGCTGTCTAAAACCTGTCCATATTCTGTAGGAACAAGACTGTTATACTGTTATAAGGAGAAATATAGTGGTGGCAGCCAGGCTGATTTACTCATCCAGCTGTCCTCCAGGTCAGTGTGCAGGATCCACTGGACACAAAGACATCCATCAACAAAAGCATCAATAGAAGCACAAACAATAGCTTCTGACAGTGTTTGTGTTGGCTTTAATTAGCAACAGGAAAAGGAAATGCAAACATGAAGAAGGCCAATAACAAATCCTGCCTGTCAAAACACAAGTAGCCTACTATATGAACAGTACCCCCCCCCTTACAACTTATAGCATTTAAAGGCCCCCTATTGTATCCAAGGAGAAATTATAGGGATAAATGCACACAGCCCATATTCAGAAACTGTGCCTTTAAATGAGCCGTCAGGACTTCCCTGAAGTTGTGATGTCACAAATATACATTATACAGGTAGAAAGTGCCACTAAAGTCCAGTTAGTCATATTTTGGGAGGGAAATTAAACGCTTCAGACAGAGGGTGAATACAGGTCAGACAAACAGTATGAGAAAAATAATGTGTTTTTTGAACATTAAAGCATGTAAACATGTTCTAGAAACCCAAAATACAAGTTTGAACCTGAAAATTAGCATTATACCTTTATTTATTCACTTTACTTTAATATTATGGTATTTAATCTGCAAAAGTTCAATATGCCAGGGAAGAATTAAAGGTTATATATAGGCTAGGCTAGTGTCCATTTGTGATTAATGGCCATTTTTACGTCTCCCTCTCACACACACACGCACGCACACTTTGACACACTGACCTACTTTCCCAGTACGCGTGCACATATCTTGTGCTCTTAGCTCACGATGGGTCACCACACACACACACACACACACACACACACACACACCCACACACACACTCACACACACACCCACTGGTGTTATGAGTCTAATGAGACAAATGTAAACTCTCTTTAATAAAGAAACACAGGAGCATGTGCGACCCCCCGCTGATATTCATATTACTTCTATCTCTCTGCATGCATGTTGTTGCAGATCCATGTTTCCCCGCGCTCACGTGTACCGGCTGCTCGGCAGCGCCCGTCAAGCTGTCGCTAAAGCCGAGAGGAGAGC
Organism: Heterobranchus longifilis; assembly: GCA_028570985.1. NCBI lineage: Eukaryota > Metazoa > Chordata > Actinopteri > Siluriformes > Clariidae > Heterobranchus > Heterobranchus longifilis. The sequence goes on along the minus strand of JAOVVB010274321.1, from coordinate 9,867 downwards.
TTATTATGGGAGCTGCTCCTGCTGTCCTATATCAGCAACAGCCAGCATTTCTCCAGTCATCTCCAGCCATGGCTCCTCCTGATCACTGTCTGCTCCACCAGCTGAGCACAAAACCGAGAGCGAAGTGTTGTTTGTAAGCTTTTCACGTAAGTAACACGTGTTTTATTGGCGTTTCTTCTGTGTTTGAAATGATGCGTCTTGTTATTGTATGCTCATAAAGCACAGATTTCTGTAAACGTGTGTACCTGGCGCCACGACAGGTGGTGGTGCTTTTTCTATTCACTTCAGCTCGGTTCAATCGATAAGCTTATAGGAATGAGTTGGTAGCACTTTATAATAAGGGTACAAATCATATAGCTTAAGTAATGTTTAACTAATGCATGACACATTATGATTCAATGATGTAGCCTATCATGAATTCCCGTTGCGCACCATTAATAATCAATAGTCACTGTGACTTCATGTGATTAGTTCGCACTTAACAGATCCGCAGTTAAGGAATGTTAATTCTGTTACTTCATATATTAATTGATATGCAAATTAGCTGGATTCCTCCGACATAAACGTTTATTTCAGGACCATGCATTTGCTCAGCATCTCTGATTAAAAAAAGCTTCATAATATGAGAATAGACCCAATGGTATTATTGACACATTTACAACATAGTGGGTGGAACATGAGTTGTTGTTGTTGTTGTTGTCGTCGTCGTCGTTGTTGTTAAATTATACCTGCTAGATTTTGGTTTTTAGTCCATCTTTCTGCCGTACTACACTCCACTGGTCCTGAAATTCACTTTTATGTAAGATGAATCCAGCTCATTTGCATATCAAGTAATAACTGTGAATTAATATTCCTTAACTGATGATCTATTAAGTGTGAACTAATCACATAAAGTCATAGTAACTTGATCATTTTGGTGAGACACAGGAATTCATGATACATCCTGCATTAAATTATAATGAGTCATGCATTAGTTTTGTATTACTTATATGATTTGTACCCATATTATAAAGTATTACCAATGATTAGTAGTAGGCTACAGTTAATATGAATCTCTTAAATAGTGTCTGAAACTACAGAGTCACCAGAGTATCAGGCTTCAACATGCGTAAATTGTTATTTATAGGTTGGACCAACATATCTGTAAACAGACTTTACAAGCTCAGTATAACTGTTGAGACCTCAGAACAGATCAGTGAGAAGTAAAGATATTTAAAATAAAACTATTTAGAAGACTTTTTCTAAATAAGCAGGGGCCAATTGATGACACATTCAGATAGCTGCAATGCTGTGGAAAATATGAGCCCAGTTATGAATCTAATGAGTGGGTGACATTTCACATTGGTGGTTCATGCATGATGCGTACAGATTACATCAGTTTATACTGACTGAAAGATTGCTTCCACAAGACCGGGACAAAATCTCTGTAAAAAGGCTTCAGCATTACTTTCAATTTGTCCGCAAGTGTTTTGACAAGTTTTTTTGAGGTGAGTTTGCTATTATTCAATATTCATCAGTATACAGTATTTGACAGTGCAGGTTCTATCATTTTCATGTTCATGCATGCAAGCTTACGTGATGTAAACGATGGAAGAACGTGAGAAGCTTTTTAGTGCATTTTGCATTTTCACTGAAATTTGTGGTAACTAGATTTATGAAGTATGGGTTAAACCCTCATCACTGACTGGGATACCCACAGACCCCAGAGGTATACTTTTCGTCATATGTCAAAGGTGCTTTATTCTGTCATTCCAATTGTTCATGACTTTGTCGATCGATTTGTTTCCAATTACTTCATATCATTGTTTTCTGGTTCTGTTTTAAATCGTGCTTTTTAAAAATAAAAATGTATTGGAGTCCTGGGGGACCCCAGTCAAAAAAAAAATGCCTATTTGCAGTTTTAATAGATAAAATAGAATAGATGGATAAAATGTTTGCCATGGGTATCAAATACTATCAGGGCGTTTGGGGCGACATTGTAACTTTCCTAAAATAATAATAATCTTTTTTTTTCTTCAGAAGACATTAATTACATAACTAATAATATTTTGAGAAGAAATAAGTTCTATTTTGCTATGATGGTTGTTTCTTACAGAAGTTTATTCTTAGTCGGCAGTCCTTGTATGTTAAATATGTAAAGTAGTGCAGTGAATTATAGGGCTAAAACATAAAAAATAACAAATAAATAAATAAAGTAATATATATAATTTGTATAGACAGTATTTGCAAATGAATAAACTGAATGTAAACAGGTGTGTAGTAAATGTAATGAGAAGTGATAAATTACACAGAGGTGTAAACAGTTTGTATGAACAGTAAATAAAGTATAAAAGGTATATAAGGTAAAGTGACAGTGGCAGGTTGTAATACACCATTAAAAATCAAATGCTGATCCATAGAGATTTTTACTGTTTGTATTTAAACTCTGAACAATCCCTAATCTCATGATCCCACTGTACGCTGATTAGTTTCAGAATGAAACGAGGAAGGACAGGTCTCAAATCAAAGTGCCAGCGCTTCCCCTCCCGTGAGGAGAGGGCTAAAAGACAGAAGGCGTCCAGCTTTGCCCTGACTTCAGTGGAGGACTGGGGTAACCTCCCCCACCACGTCGTCCTGCAAATCTTCCAGCATCTGTCCCTCGTAGACCGGGCCAGGGCCTCGTCCGTGTGCCGCTGCTGGAATGACGTCTTTCACACGCCTGATCTGTGGAGGAGGTTTGAGTTTGAGCTCAATCAGCCGGCCACGTCTTACCTGCGCTCCACTCACCCTGACCTCATTCAGCAGATCATCAAGAGGCACGCCCAGCACCTGCAGTACGTCAGCTTCAAGGTAAGAGCCTTCCCTGCTGTCACCCATGCCTCCTCTCCTTTCACCTCCTCCATTTTCACAACACAGCTGCCTTGAAAACAATATGTGGCCTCCTTAATCCGAACCATCTGCTGCAGAATTGATCATGACGCATCAGCTGCCTTGGCATTAGTGGGCTTAACACATCTAGGCTGAGATTATTCTTACCTCCGTCTTTCCATTCCTCATTTGTGTGTGTGTGTTTTTTATTTATTTTTACCTGAATGGTGAATCACTGCTGGTGAATCAGGTGGACAGCTGCACAGAATCTGCAGAGGCGGCCTGTGACATTCTCTCCCAGCTGGTGAATTGTACCATTAAGACCCTGGGGCTGATTTCCACGGCACGGCCCAGCTTCATGGATGTGTCCCAGGTAAGAGACTGCACATCTCAACACTCTCACCGCTGCCCTGTTTGTTATTAGGGGTGGCAATCACAGAGTACCTCAAGATACGATACTATCACAATACACTGCCCACGATAACGATGGTATCACGATACAGCGATACATTGCAAGACAATCATCTGCGAAACATCACGATATGTGTGAAACTGAAGAAGAAACAAGATTAGGTTGAAACCTATGTGGCTGGACCGCGATATATCAGTAAACAATAACATTGGCCGCATCCAGCACTTTCACCAGAAAGTAGCAGCTAAGCTAGCATTAGCATGAACAAGCTACATGGTGAGTAAATTAGCTCAGCATTAGCAAAACAGCCTGAATTAAATAAACCAGAACGCAGTGAGGCTCGGTAAACGTCCCGCAGAGTCTTTACTCGCTTCATCAGAGACACAGCTGACACACTCGTTTCGCCTCTTAATTACTGACTGCGCAGCTCCACGTGCTCAACGGCGCAGTTGTGCATTTTGCCACAAGAGGGCGCTGCTACACCAGTCCACAGCCTTTCAACACACGCTGATGTCATCACTGAGCTCGACCAATGGCGTCACTTCATCAGTCAGTCACCCGTTAGTTCCACGGGGCACGGCGGCGCTGCGGTTTTGCTCCGTCCTCCGCGCGGCGTCACGCCCCTCCGCGAGCGTTTCAGAAGCGGAGCGCTCGTGAGCGCTGTCCGTAGATAGCGAGGCAGCTGGGCTCGCGATGTCACAAGGTCACGCGAGAATCTGTGCAAACCCGCAGATGTATAAAGACAACAAACAAGACGCTGGTTTTTCCTGGTTTTGTCTTGATTTTTGTGCTTCTACATGACATCAGTTTTATACTCTTACTATTGCATCGTCCCTATCTAATAAAATAAAATAAATTCAACGTCTGGCCCCGCAGTGGGAACAGGGACTGAGTGACGGGCGTCCTGTCAGTCGTGCCAACAGAATATCTCCCGTCACTCTGCAGCCACTGGACCTGAGAGCCCTGCACTCATGTTCTGTACTCTGCTGGTCCTCTCACTGCCAAATATACACACAGCCATCCTCCAAAACCTTTATACGACTTCGTAGTTTCTGTTCATCTGGGTGGCTTTTCTTTCTTCACATAAACACAAAACATTTAATTTGAGACGAATGGACTGTTTAAAGGATGAAACCTGTGTAAAGAACATGAAATATACTGTATGACTTCCTCACAGGGGCGTTTTTCACTGGGGGGCCCCAAGTGGGGCACTGACTTTTGCAGGCATGGCAATAACTCTAATCAATAACACTACTCATATCTACTTTTACCCTCAGAGACCCCCCCCCCCCCCATAGATGCATTTATTTTTGTGTATTTGTCTACAATGAAATGGTTGCTATGGAGACTTGGGCTCATTGAATCCACAAGAGTCTCATCTTTCCAGTGATACCCAGTTTATGTAATTCAGACTGTGTTATTTTATTCTAAAATACACATTTTAGAATAAAATAACACATTTGTACTGCATGAGAAAAACAGTTTTTTGTCCCAAACTGCATGAGATTATCATAAAAACATGTATGTCTGTAAAGGGGAGACTTGTGGGTACCCATAGAACACACTTTCATTCAGATATCTGGAGGTCAGAGGTCAAGGGACCCCTTTGACATGCTAGTTTCCCTCGCCTAAATGTAGCCTGACTTTATTTTATTTAGCGTCCTGCTCGACAAGCTAGCAGGACGCGGCTGGTACCAACGGGTTCCTGAAATCTTCAGGTTTCATATGATCCCAATATCAATAACAAATTAATAACAAAGTGCGCTCGCTTCTTAGAGACAGTGACGTCGGTCGTCGCGCCCCCTGGGTCTCTTATTGGGGGGGCACCTGGAGGGCCAATCAGATTTCAGGGGTGGCCCCACCCCCTAGAAACGCCCCTGTTTCCTCAGTATTTAGACGCAAAGAGCCAAATTTAAAGATAGCTTTTTGTTTGGTACAGACAGGAAACGGGATGAGAGAGAGGAGATGACATTTGTTGTACTTTGAATGTAAATAAGGTGCATAAAAAGCATTTAAAAAAAATAGAGGGACCCCCCCCCCAGGCCCCAGATGTCCTCAAATCCCAGAGACGCCCCTGCCTACATCTGGGCCTTTTAATGTGTATTTATTTTACCTGTTAAATATTACTGCTGTTTGTTAACTCGCTCTGCTGCTCGGTGGACATTTGACCTGGAGGTCGAGTATTTGTGAGGTTCTGTGTGTGCTATTGCAAATTCACACTTGTTTATTAACTGGCCCCTGGCCTCCTGTCAATTTGCAAAAGTGGCCCCCGGGCAACTCAAGTCCCAGGTGTCAGGTTATCAGATTAATAATATGATGTCTGCTGATGTTTGAGTGGAAGCTTTGCTAACGTACAGAATCACCTTAAAGCCAGTGAGAGTCGTTAAAGGGACATTTCACCCCAAAATCAAAAATACATATTTGTCCTGTGACCTGCAGTGATATGAATCATAGTTTTGGTGTGAGTCGTCTGCTTTCTCTCCAATATAATGAAACTAGATGTTGAACTACAACTGAATAGTTTTTCTTGTTATTTCAGTTTTCTGTGAGTTCCTGTTAACACCATCTACAGAAGGTACATTTAATAAATGATTTGTCAAATTGATTTCACAATATTTTACTGTGTGGAGCTGCTTAAACGGAGTACTTTTATTTTGTATAATCGTTGTGTGTTTTCACAGGAGGGATGCCTGAATCCACCACTGCCCCCCCGCTGCCCCACACTGCAAGAAATGGTATGTTTTGTTTTAGTCCGAGCTCTACGAGCTGCACTCAGGAGATATTTCTGTCAAACTGGGATCATCGTGTCCACACTCAGAGGGTGTGCAGGAGGGCTGTGTGCGTTCATGTTGTGTACCTCTGATTGTTTGTGAAGCGACTGTGCTACGCTGGAAAACCAAAATGGACGCCGGCTTTATCTGACTGTGTGAAGATCCGTCACTGCAATTCATCTTTCAAACAATACGACCAGTCGTGCAACAATTCATGAACGCTGTTCTGCAGCAGCACACAGTGCAACGTCTCAACTGTCCTCCTTCTTTAGCGGTTAGCTCAGGGGGTTAGCTTAGCAGCACCATTGATACCATAGACGAGACGTCATCGTCCCCAGCTCCGCCTTCTTTTCCAAATATGGTCGACTTCTGGCTCCAAAAAGTCAACATGGCGACGGCCATATTCCAAACTTGGGGCTTCAAAACGAGTCCACAAACCAACAGGTGACGTCGCTTTCAGACATTTTTAATGCTCCACATTAATTGAACCTCGGAGGTAATTAATTGAAAGTAATTAAAGTGATGTAGACAGTAATGTCCGTCCCGTGCTGCTGGTGATGTCATCACCTGTGATGTCATCACACGGCAGCAGGAGTTGGCCGGGCTTGGCGTGCCGGGACGGCTGGTACACGACCCGATGCTGTAATGTCCGGCCCCATGTGGCGTGGGGCTGTAACCCGTTGCCCGGGGGACGCAGGCGTGGGAAGAGGACTAACAGGCCAACTCCACCCCCCCACTGCTTCAGCCAATCAGCTGCAAGATTACTGAAACAGGAAGTAATCACTGGCGAGCCCTGAAAGAGTTAAAGAGGTTTAAATCAAAGTAAGTCACATTAATGCATCAACACTTATAATCTAATAATATACATTACTCTGAAACTGAGTACTTTTACTTTTTCTATTTAAGGTATATGTTGATGCTAATACTGTTTTATTTAAAGGTCCATATTCTGCTCATTTCCAGGTTTGTATTTTAGGTTTCGACTAGAACATGTTTACATGTTTTAATGTTAATTTAATGTAATTTTTAATTTAAATAGCATGAATATAACATTTTCAGATTTAGACGTGCAGTCTAAATCTCCTCTTTTCATGCAACTTTATACTTTTTACTCCACTACATTTATCTGACAGCTTTAGTTACTTTACAAATTCAGATTTTTGCACACAGAACATATGAAAAGTTGATAAAAGAAAAATTAATTGACAACTATTTAGATAATTGTTTTAATCTAAAACCATGAAAAATGTTTGGATTTGCTGCTTTAAAATTTTTTTTTTTTTTTAAATAATTCATTAATTATTTTGAGACTTCTGCACTTTTGGTTGGAAAAAACA
>JAOVVB010274298.1:0-17848 GCA_028570985.1 Heterobranchus longifilis | reverse complement strand
CCGAATTATAGTGCACTAACATCAGCCTCTGCATCCTCTAACATTGGCTGAAAGACATTACATATTATTTATCAGAGTTAACATGTTTCTCCCTCTCTCTCTCGCTCTCTCTCTCTCATCTCTCTCTTTGCCTCCCTCTCTCTCTCTCTCTCTTTGTCTCTCTCTTTGCCTGTCTCTCTCTCTGTCTCTCTCTGTCTCTCTCTCTCTTTGCCTATCTCTCTCTCTGTCTCTCTCTTTGCCTCTCTCTCTCTCACACACACACACACACACACACAGCTGTGGGCGGGAGCTTATAAGAGAAAGTGAAACTCAACAGCAGGGACATGATGATGAAGCAAACATGATCGAGGTAAAGATTTTTTGACCATTTCTTATTGATTTCTGTTTTTTTTAAAAAGGCCATAATGAGCATTACTTTACCAAATCTAACTTTTAGAGTTTTAGAGGTATTCTACAATAAGTTACATTTCTGCTGTAACTAACATAATCTATCATAATCAGCATGGTACAGGTATAACTGCTGCTGCTGCCTGATTTGAACTGCAGCTATGCTCCTGCAGCTGTTGTCACCTCACTATTATAGCCGTGTCCTCATCTTGTTTTGTCCGCATGGAAAATCATGTGGTTCGTCTGTCACATGTTTGAGTCTCCTTCAGGCTGACTTGTGTTGTGGTTACAGTAGCTGACTACTCAGCAGAATTCATGTGTGATGCTTGCAAGGTCCAAAACTGCCTCCTTGTAAACATAAACACCTTTACCTCGTAGGTAGAAACAGGTTTGCTACATTACAAGCTATTCAGGGACACCGGAAGTAAGTGTGCTGTATAATAAAGTGCTGAGGGGCTGCAGCACCCCTGCTGGTGGGTGCCTGTAACTGCAAGGGCAAAAAGTGTACTAAACAAATCAATTAAATTAGTGTAAGCAGAATATAAAACATGGTTGTTTGTTCGCTAACTATGGATCTATAATATTATCTGAACTGTATACTATACAACGTATTCTCACAAGTTCGTATGATATCTGGCCGCTCTATTTAGCCTATTTTAAAAATGTGGTTAACGTGAAATGGAATTAGGCCTACTTGGTTAGGTTTAGGCACCAAATGTACTTTGTTGAGTTAGGAAAAAATAAAGTTGACCAAAAGTCAACATTGTTATTCTAAAGGCATACTATGCAGGAATTGTTGTGAACTGTTTGTAAATACAACATTCAAACTTGGCCCCTCCTCCCTGGCTCAACAAAACCCCAGAATGAGCTTTGTCCACTCTGCGTTTTGCCTCGCTATATTTGCGTTTTTTCTGCGCTGTGTCTGGTATTTTTGTAGCTTCGCGCCCAAAGGCTGACGGCCATCAACGTCCTGAACACAGCGCAAAATGAAAAGAAAAGATAAAATACAGGCAGAGGGCAGGGTCCCTGCAGATACTGACACCACCACACACTTCTAGTGGGTCATAAGTGATGATTGAGAGGGATTATTTTTTATGAGTCTATACATTGTTTTTTTTAGGGAAATCCTGCATAATATACCTTTAAGATAACCTGTAAATTAACTTCTGTACGTATGCGTCACATCCTACGTCACCTACATAACTGCGTCCACTAGTTACATACGGAAGTAGATTTTTTTAACATTTATCCATTCGACTGAATACAAAAACCATCAGTGTTGCACAGCATGTAATATGACATCATTATATAGACTTTTCTCTCAGCACCCCCGACTCTGACTGACTTCCAGCCTCCCTGAAGCTATATGACTATGTTTATCATTTGGAAGTATATGGATAACAATTTAACAGTGATAGTATAGTTATGTCCAGGTTTTACAGTGTAATTGTAACCTTTGAAACCATAACCACAACCATAAACCTGGCTGAAGGAGGCAGGAATACATTCGGGGTGAGACAGTAAATTTGAAAAAATTTTATTGGACTAGAACTGGACGTAGAACACAGGGACAACAGTGGTATATAAAAGTGTCATTGAGAGACATATGTGGTGTGTTCTTAATCCTGCTCTGATGTCTTTCAGGTTCAAGAGAAAAGATCCTGACATTTTTGCTGCAGCCATAATCACATCTGGACAGATTATCCAAACAGGCATCAGGTGGTTCTTCATCGCTCCTCCTGTTTGGGATGTGACCAAATTCAATACTAGCTGTCAGTCTGTCACACGGTTGGCTCTTTTTTTTTTTTTTTTTTTTAATCTGTGGTTGAAGGACATTTCCTCTACAATGGTCTTGGTGAGGCTATTCGTGCTGTCTCTATTCCACGTGTCTCTGGTTGAGTCCCAGAGTTCACGACGGGCGTCGAGCCCTCCTCACCCCGCAGGGGAACAGTCTTCTGTGGGTACTGGTAATCTGTCCTTCCCTTGGAGCCGCCTTCGCCTGCCAAGGTACCCCTCATGCTCGTTTTTTAACAGCCGCATCCAAGAAATGATCAAGAAAAATTGCCGGACCTCTATCTTTTGATTCAATGATTTAAAAAAGGTGTTTCTTTATCTCAGGCACATCATTCCTCTTCACTACCACCTCCTCCTGCAGCCCAACCTCACCAGTCTCAGTTTCACTGGCTCCGTGCAGATCCAGATTGATGTTCAGAACAACACAAACTGGGTTGTGTTACACAGCAAGGGTCTGCAGATCTCCAAGGCCACCATAGTGGACCAGAACCTCGCTCATCTGTCCGATCAGGTAATGCAGAGCAGTTATTATTGCAGCTCATTTTTCATTGTTACCTACAATGGACCCAACTTCTCTCCATCTCCTCCTGTTCTAGGTTCTTCCAGTCCTTCATAACCCTTCCCATGAGCAGATTGGCATTTTCTCTCCCAGGGTGCTCAGCAGCGGGCAAAAGTACTTTCTGTATATTGAGTTTGGGGCAGAACTTGCAGACGGCTTCTATGGCTTCTATAAGAGCACGTACAGAACCAGCACGGGAGAGACCAGGTAGATTATTTCACAACAAGCTTGGTAAAGTATCCTACACATACAGAGAGGTTCCACCTACAGTTCCATAGTCTATTGTCTATATAATACAAAAAGTGTCCGTCTCTTTTCAGAACCTTAGCTTCAACACACTTTGAGCCCACGAGTGCTCGGATGGCGTTCCCTTGTTTCGATGAGCCGAGCTTCAAAGCCAACTTCTCTGTTCGGATCAGGAGGAGTCCAGAGTACATTTCTCTGTCCAACATGCCTGTGGTGAGTGTTGCATGTAAGCTAGTTCACTAACAAGACCACGACATTGTACGGTATGGAAGTGAGATGATGAGGGTCGAGGAGAGGGGTGAAAAGGGGGTCGATTTCCGGGGGATAAACAAAGTCGACCAGAGTCGTGGTGTGGCTGAAACGTCTGGGAGCCCGGGGGTCGAGACTCAGGGTGGGGTTACGCCTCGATGAGCTTCCAGAACCTTCTTGCTGTGAGGCAATGGTGTTAACCGCTGGGCCACCGCGGCGCCCTGAGAGGGGAGAGAGGAGACAAACTAAGAGAACTAAGACAAATGGGAAAGAGAGGCTTAAGCCCTATTATTTGCATGGGACTAGTATTACCTGGGGACCTAGTAATTTGCAATCATTACAGAGGTTGTCTCTGATCTTAATCCCTTGTGAATCTGCCATGTCAACGTAATTGAACGTAATTTGTCAAGTAAAAATTCCACCACAAATTACCTAGCATATTTCACCAAACACAGAGGTCATGTGATAATATTAGTCCCGTGAAAATCTGTGATTTGGGGTCATATTGGCAATTATAAATGGAAGTTTTGACAAAGCCTTGACGTCATATCTGGGGAATAATGCCAGTAAATTCAGGTAAAATACGAACTTTGTTTTGTGCGAATGTGGCGCATGAAACACAGATGTGGGAAGGGGGTCATTTCTAAATCACACAAGGTCCCCTGGTAATATTAGTCCTGTGCGAATAGGGTTTATGACACACTTATAAAAGTCTGCACAGGTGATTGAATTAGTGGGAGAGAGAAGCATGGTCTTGTTCCTGAACCTCAGTGGCTACAATGAATTGTTTGTGTATTTCAGGTTAAGACGGTTGAAGTAAACGACGGCCTGCTGGAGGACCAGTTTGATGCGAGTGTAAAAATGAGCACGTACCTCGTAGCTTTTGTCATCTGTGACTTCAAGTCTGTCACTGCAACAACATCTTCTGGGGTGCAGGTGTGGTCTCCCTGACGATATTTGAATTTCTTGCCAACAATATGCTTTCTCAGGGACTCATATTTGTTGGTTTTTCATGCACTGTTGTGTCAGTAGGTGTCCATCTATGCCACCTCTGAGAAGTGGCTGCAAACCCGCTATGCCCTGGAGGTTGCTGTCAAAATGCTAGACTTCTACGAGGAGTATTTCAACATCCGCTATCCTCTACCCAAACAAGGTACCCTTTGTTCAGTTTTCCTGTAACTACTTTTCACATATAATTTTCCCCCCTTTACCCTCGCCACTTTCTGTCCCCTGGCCTGTGATTTCTCTCTCTCAGATCTGATAGCCATCCCAGACTTCCAGTCTGGTGCGATGGAGAACTGGGGCCTGACCACCTACAGAGAGACCAGTCTTCTCTTTGATCCCCTCACATCCTCCATTTCTGATCAACTCTGGATCACTATGGTGATCGGCCATGAGCTCGCCCATCAGGTGAGAGTACGACATTGTGTCTGAACTAGGGCTGGGTAGCATTTTAAAAATTATGACAGTAAAAAATAATGGACGGAACGTCCAGGTCTGAAGACTGAGGCCAGTGTGGAAGTGCCTTAAAACTTGCATGAGCATCTATCAGAGGATTCGTGTAAGTCGGTGGAAAATCAGTAAACTTAAAAAAAAACAGGAAGTGCCCACACTCAAGGCTTCAAAACGGGAGTCCACAAACCAATGGGTGACGTCACTCTTACTCTGTCTGTCTTTATCATACAGTCTATGGTATCAATACCAGTACTCTTAAAGTGATACCGATACCAGTAGAGTACTTAATTTGATAACTTTGTTTTCTACTTCATTCGATACTCATTATGTGAATGGAATGCATTCAGTTGTGTAAAATGCCATCACCACTCCTCCCTATCCCAATTACTTTTATACAAATACATTACACACTGAACTGCCAACTCAAATATACCTGTATACCATATAGACTGTATGGATTGTAGCTGCTGCAGTAATGGGCCAATCACACATCACATTAAATCGAAGAACGCTTGCGATGATTGGCTGCGAGCAAAACCATACAGATAGTAATTTCTTTTTAGATCTGGCTACAAAACAAAGGATCAAATGCAGGTATCATTTGACTGGAGAAGTTTTGATACGACTCTATCAAGAAACGATACCCAGCCCTAGTCTGAACTCTAATGACATGCAGGGTTAAGTGTTAAGTGTTTGACTTCAGTAGTTCAGATGCTCATAATCTTAATAATCTCACCTGCAGTGGTTTGGTAACTTGGTGACCATGGAGTGGTGGAACGATATCTGGCTGAATGAAGGATTTGCCAGGTACATGGAGTACATTTCAGTCGAGGCCACCTACCCCGACCTCAAAGTGGTATGTGCTTTGTTTAATCTGAGAATCGACTTAATTGATTAATAGTGGGAGAGATTAATATTAGGAGAGAGTGCTGACAATCCTTTTCTGTGCACAACCTTGCAGGAGGAATATCTTCTGCACACCTGTTTTGCAGCAGTTGGTCATGATTCGTTTAACTCTTCGCGGCCAATTTCCAGCCCAGCAGAAAACCCCATTCAGATCAAACAGATGTTTGACACAGTCTCTTATGACAAAGTATGCTTTCAGTCTCATACATGTGTTGTGTGTTCAGCAATCTCAGATTCTGCATATGAATTCAGAATATGTAGGCAACGGGACAAGATTTGGAAGCGCTCTGGTTTCCGTTTGTAGTCCGAGAAGTATTGACCAATCACAGTGCAGGTAAATAGTCCGTGTGGAGATCAAAAGAGGCGGAACGCATTGGCCGAAATGCAATCCCTGAACTCATCGGCTATCGTCTGACGAGGATTTAGCTTTTTTATTAGCTTTTTCTTTTTATTTATCTGCATTCATATGCAGATATCTATTTATAGTGTTGTCTCTCAACTCCATTCTTGGTCTGAAATTGTTAATGTAAACAATTGACTGTAAACAATGACCAGTGCCCGGAAGAGGAAGTGGCCCGGGTATCTGTTGGCTATACCGGAAAGCCCGAAATATTGGCCGTTGCCCCCAGAGGCTAAATCGTCATAGACCAATAACCGATCAACTGATAATGGCAATTCATTATGAGTATATTATCTGTAGAAATGTATTACGTACCTTCAAAATCAGGGATAAATAAAAACATATTTTTAAGAAAACAGATATTTCTGTTACTCATTTTTGATTGGCCTGGTTTGAAATAGTTGGAAAACAGCTGCTGTTTTTTTATGTTGTCTGCGAGCCCCTAACCTGAGACAATTTTCTATCATTATGTGATAGACAATAAAGCTTCTTCAATCTTCAATCTTCAATAAACACACACTTGTGACTGCATAACTATCGATCTCTATATTAATATTGCAACAGAAAATCTAATCTTTTTCACATTCATGAATAACAACATTCAAACTGCTTTGAAGCAGCATAACCTGCCGTGGCCCATTGATGAAATAACACTTTCCTCTCTCTCCCACCAGGGAGCGTGTGTCCTGCACATGCTGCGACACTTTCTGACACATGATGTGTTCCAGCGGGGGATAGTACGATACCTCCGCAAGTACAGCTACAGAAATGCACGCAGCCAGGACCTGTGGGACAGCCTAGCCAATGTAAAAACACAAATGGCATTAATTGTGAAATTCACTCTGTAGTATTTGACTCATAAATCAATTAATACATCTTTTTTTTTTTTTTCAAGATTTACTCCATATATTCGAAGTCTGGTATATTTGACATTTCTGCTAAACATTATATAATGAATGCTGTAGTGTTTTAGATTTTTGATTTGTTTTCCCTCCTTCCAGACAGTCATTGTTCCCCATTCATTTCATTATGGTCCATAAATCAATTTGCTGAGACTTGAAAGTTGCATAAAGTAGGTAATTAATCAAAATGAACATTATTGTCTGTTTTTATTGCTGTCAAAATGATGTCATCTTTGGCCAGTAATGCAATTGTAAGTGATTTAAAGGAATGCACCGCTGTGCCACGCATCGATAACAAAACATTGACAAGAATTAAAGCAGACGTGGTGTCCATTGTGATGGATTACCAATCTTAAGCAAATTTAAAAACTCAAAGTTAATTGTACTGCATTGTACAGAATTTTATTCAACAGCTACAGAATTTTAAACGTTATGATGTACCATGGTACGCCGCAAGATACATGTGATTTGCAATAAAAACTTGTTGTTTTCCAGACATGCTCTGAGGAGGACTTCATCTCAGGAAAACACTGCTATAGCAGCAGCCAGGCCTCTAAGAATGCAGTGAGTAAACATATAAACACATACATTTTACACCATTTGCACGATTATTTTCTGACCTTGTGACGTGCTGTGGATCATTGATTGTCTCCTACAGTACCTGTTTGCAGGGGAACACCTGGACCTGACAGCCATGATGAACACCTGGATTCTGCAGAAAGGTATTCCTCTGGTAACTGTAGCCAGGAAGGGCCCCCGTCTGCTGCTCAGACAGGACCGGTTCCTGAGGACAGTGCTGCCTTCTGACCCTCTCTGGTCCACACTGCAACAGGGGTGAGCATGCACATTTTACTATTCAGTTCACTCTCCTATTAACACTATGTTGGTTTTCTACTCCGGTGGTTCTCAATCTTTTTCAGCCAAGGACCCCTTACAAGATGGACAATATATTGAGGGCCCCCTCTGTGGAAGATGGAAGCTGCCTAAATCAAAAATGAACATACATAAATATGTTTAGGGAAACAAATAGTGGGGGATGCAAAGGGAAAATAACAAATTAATTAATAACATTTAAAAAAGTAATAAATACATTTTAAAAAATACATGTAGAATAAATTAAAATTTTATTAAAAACAAATAATTTAATAAATTAAATTAATATGCTATTAAATGTACCAAAAATAACATTAAAAATAAATGTAGGCATCAATTGATAAAATGTGTCATAAATTGATATTTGTGTTTTCATTTCATTTTTTTCATTTTTTTATTTATTCATTTTTAAATGTTTTTATTTTTATTACCTATTTACCCTTTTTTTAACCTCTGTTTATTTCCCCAAACCTATTTATTTCTGTATATTTATTTTTTTATTTCGGCAGCTTCTGTCCTCCAGACCCCTATCTGATAGGATTTTTGCTTTAGATGTTTTATTACAGAAAGTGTATGAAACCCATGACCCTGTCATAGTGTTACTTATGGATGGAATTATAGTGACAATAAATGATTGCCCTTTTTGCTGGGGACCCCCTCAAGGACCGCTGGGGGTCCCCCACTTTGAGAACCACTGTTCTACTTTTGCTCTTGCAACTACACACCCATTATTACCTTTAATTTGAAGCCACTCTCGGGTTTAAACTTGAGGTTTTACCATTTTTAAACAATATTCTGTTTTCTTGTATAGTTTCCTTTGGCATATCCCTCTGACGTACAAGACAGATGCTTCCAGCACCGTCCACAGACACAGCATGACAACACACACAGGTAACAAGGAAGAGAGAATATGCTAAATATAATTCATGCACCTCTTCACATTTGCTTTGCCATTAAATTGCTTTCTATCCTCTCCTTTGCTATCCATGTCTTATTAAGACAGTATACATATAGGAGAGGAAGTCAGCTGGGTGAAAGTAAACACTGACATGACAGGCTATTATGTGGTTCATTACGAGGACGGTGGTTGGGACGAGATGGCAAAACTACTGAGGGACAACCACACCGCTCTGAGCTACAAAGACAGGACGCACTTGATACACAACGCCTTTCAATTAGTCACGTAAGCATCTGTCTATCATCTGAGTATTTGCATTGTATTGTTTTTTGTCCTCCCTGAGCACACAAGACAAATTCCAATCAATGTTTCATTGATATTGTAATAAATTATTGAATCTATGTGTGTATGTACTAGGCATGGGACAATATGAAAATGTCATGTCACGATTATCCTGGCCAAAATAATTGCTATTCACTATATTATCCCAATAATCAACGAAAAACGGCACTAAAACACACTAGAATCACATTACCTTACATTTGTTACCTTGTTACCTTGCTTTGTTGTGACTCGTTACATTACAACTTTTTTTTTCAAAACATTAAAACTTAACAAAATATAATTGTGACTTTTCTCAAAACATTACAAGTTCTTTCTTGAAACATTACAACTTTTTTTCTCATAAAATAGTGACTTTTCTCTTAACACTGCGATGCGTCACAGATAGGACACTAGACACTAAACTACAGTCAATTCGTGAGGATATTCTTAATATTCACGATTATCAAGATAATGAAAAGTCACCATGATTAACTTATTGGGATTTTTTATCGCAATCCATAATAAAAATAGATTATTGTTCCATCCCTAGTATGTACTGTATATGCGTTTATGGGACAGTGATAGTTGTTTTCTGTAGCTACACGTAAATAAAACACCTGGAATAGCACCTGACCTTTTAAATATTCTTGTATGTCTCTGAAGGGCAGGTCATCTGCCGCTCAATAAAGGCTTAGACCTGATTGGTTACTTGCAACTGGAGACACACACAGTGCCTCTCCTCCAAGGACTGGGCTATCTGGAGGCCTTTTACCGGATGATTGAGAAAAGGAATGAGTTTGATGATGTAACAAGCAACCTGCGGGTAAGACGAGGGTGCACATTTAGTATGATATTTATGCCAATGTCAGTATGAAATGCTGTTTCATTTCATGTGAGATGCCATTTCTCTGTGTGCAGATGTACATCCTGCGATTTTTCCGTGCCGTCATTGACCAGCAGACGTGGAGCGACAGGGGCTCTGTGTCCGAGCGACGGCTGAGGTCAGAAGTCCTGTCGCTGGCTTGCCACCTGGACGACCCTCCCTGTCTGGAGCGGGCACGTCAGAGCTTCAAAGACTGGCTTCAGTCCAACGGTACACTCAAGTATGTCTGCCTGAATTATATTTTAACACATCGTTATCAGTCAACAACCGCTGATGTCATTCACATAAACAGCGGCCATTCCCAGCGCTCGGCCGGACCATATGATTTAATATTTCATCACGTCTCTGCTTGTGTTTACCCTAGCTTGCCAACTGACGTGGCAGAGACGGTGTTTTCAGTTGGAGCTCAGGATGACCACGGCTGGGCTTCACTCTTACACACATACAACATCTCCCTCTCTGCAGCACAAAAAAGCAAAATCCTGTTTGCCTTGACCTGCAGCAGAGACACAAACAAACTACACAGGTACGTTCTTATTACATTTTGTCCCACACAGTTAATGCTGCCACCATGTGGCAAACATGGGGTATGGAATCACAGTACTGCAGATATCCAATATTTACTCTGTTCTGTCTACTGTATGTACTAAACAACTTTCAGTGGAGGCTCTTAAGTGATGGCAGATAACGTGGTGTTAATAGAGCAGGTTATATTGTGTGTTTTATTTTACGTTGCAGACTGCTGGAGTTGGGTTTTGAAGGGAAGGTGATTCGATCCCAGGACTTGTCCACTCTAATCCTGTTGGTGGCCAGGAACCCACGGGGACATCACCTCGCCTGGAACTTTGTCAAAAAGAATTGGGACACACTGGTTCAAAAGTCAGTATTCAGTTCAATTCAATTTTATTTATAGTGCCATATCATAACAAAGTTATCTCAGGACACTTTTCATATAGAGCTGGACTAGAACAGGCTCGATGATTTTCAAAGTCAATGATTTTAAAGTCAATGAGTCCCAACATCACCCAAGAGCAAGGGTTACAATGCGACAGTGGTGAGGAAAAAACTGCCTTTTACAGAAAAAAAACTGCCTTTTACTTTAGGCAGAAATCTTGAGCAGGCCAGGGTCTTGGGCTCCATCTGCATTTGGTGTTGGGAGTAATATTAGCAGTAGGAGTCCATGGTGGCAGGCGCAGCAATGATTAGATGCCTCCACGGCTCCGCGATCAACATAGCAGTCGCCATCGAGCAGCACTGCAGCGGGCGCATCCACGATTAGATGACTCATGGCCCACATGTCACCGTAATCCAACAACATAATGGAGACATCGTGAATGACAATATAAGTCAATTGAGTCAAATCATATCATGCTATGAAAATGCAGTTTTCCATACCTTTTTAAAACACAACATCTTACCCAGTGTATATACTCTGTAAAAGGTGATTTTTACAATGTGAGTTGGGTGCAAAAGCTTTGTGTAAACCAGTAAGACCTGCTTTTTTAGTGGCTGCCATGCCATTCAATAACAAGTGGAACAGGTTTTTGATTTACAATAGCCTAATAAGGACCTGATTATAGACATTGGGCAGTTGATTCCACAACTATGACAGCCCTAAATAACAATGTGTGCATATAGGAAGACATATTAATCTGTGAGTGTCCTTTATGTTGTCTTTCTGCTCTCTAGGTTCCATTTGGGCTCGTTTTGTATTAGAAACATCATCATTGGCACCACAGGCCAGTTTTCATCTCCAGAGGAACTCACTGAAGTAAATGCACTCTTATATCTTCAACTATACTCTGCAAGGCAATTTAGAGATTACCAGTATTTCAACATGCTTTTGGCATTGCATTGGCAATATCAGCAAGATTAGTGATAGTGATAATAATTAGTGATGGCAATATCTGGGAAACCTAACCTGTTTTGCACCTGCATTTATACTCAGACCCTTTCAAAAAGTAAATTCTAATTGTCTTAAGTTTTAAAATAGTGTGGCACTGACCTAAAAAGGCATAAGCCTATCTATAAAACCCTAAGCATTAACACATGCGTGCTACCTGTGTTGCAAAGACAATTGTGACTTTAGCTGAAAGACATTTTTTGGTCTAATTTTCAGCTGTATTCTTGATTGTGTTTTTGTACATGTATGTGTGTTTGATCCCCAGGTGCAGTTGTACTTTGAGTCCATCAAAGAGCAGGCATCTCAGCTGAGAGCTACTCAGGTCGCTCTGGACAACGTGCAGAAAAATGTCCGCTGGTTTCAGAGAAACCTAGAGACTCTGAGAAACTGGCTGAACAAGCAAATTAAGTGAAACACAGCAGAAAGAGAGGTGGTGGTTGACGGATGCTCCAGAGGGGATATTTGAATTTTTAAATTTGTATGTGTTTTTCTTTGCTAATTGACATGTGCTTGATATGACTGAGTTGACAGTTTTGTATATAAAAGAGCGTTTTGTACATTTTTGTTAGAACAAAAAATTAATTGGTAGAACTGGCAGCTGAGCAGTAGTAGTGTGTGTGAGGAGCCGTGTGTGTATACCATGAATATTATGTTGTGTCTCTGTGTGCGTGCGTGCATGCATGCGTGTGTGTGTGTGTGTGTGTGTAAGAGAGAGAGAGAGATCTTGAGAGAGAGAGATTAAATGTTGTGTAAATTGATTCTTCACCAAATGGACAATAAAAGTGTTCATTGTACCTGGAACCTTTACTGTATGTGTTCTACTGTATGTGTATCTGATTCTGATTCTGATTCTATTACAGTAACTGAAACACCTTTGTGTTAACCATTGTGCAGTGTCTGTGTGTGTAAATTAAAAACAACTTAAAAGATGGGGTTGAAATTAAGAAATGTAGCAATATCACATAATAACAATATCACATAAACTGTTGAATGCGTGTGTGTGTGTGTGTGTGTCTCGTATGCTCTGGCCCCGCCCCCCGGCACTGACATCCAATAGGATGTCAGCAATGTAATTTGATGGGAGGTTGTCAACAACTGGTCGGGGAGGAAGGAAAGTGTCATTTGTCATTCGTTCGTTAGTTTACCGAGCACGTTAGAATACGATTTATTTACATATTTTTGGCCTAAGGTTCGATTTTTTTAGACAACCCTGCCGCATTGACGTTTTAGTCTACTAAACGGCTATGGGCGATAAAGTTATGGATATCAGCTAACGTTAGCTAGCATAACTGAATGTCTTTCAGTCAGTTACAAATGTCAGAAGTTGGCTAGTTCCGAGCTAGCTTACTACGTAGCTAACGTTAGAGCAGTGAGGATAGACTGCTATTTATTGTGAGCCTCTGCTGTGGGGTTTTGGCCAGCTAGAAAAACATCACGTCTGTCGAGCTGCTGTAAACGAGTTCCCTTGTTTTGGACGCGAGGAGATACCCTACCATGGATCCGTTTGACAGTAACAGTGCAGGTAAGGAATGAAGATTGTAGGTACAGTAACGCAAGCTAACAGCAGCAGGCCAGCTAATAACTAACAGGACATTAGCAGAAAGCTCATTGGGAGTGACATTCACCCGAGGACATATACTGAGAGGGGTGGGTTTCACTTTTGACAAGCCAAACCTATATGTTTTGAGTGACTGATTTCTTTCTTACAGTTGAGGGATTCTCAGAGCCTAACTTAATCGCATTGTCCGTCTGTTGACGGTCCTGCAGTGGCATAACATTTTACTGCCCATGGCTGTAAGCACAACGCAGGGTGGGCTGTTTGTGTTCATATTTCACAAAGCCAATAGCAAATGTCTAACAGCTTAAACAATGGCTGTCTTGACAGAAACGTACAGTGTAATATGCCACTCCACTGTTAAGACTCAAGTTGTCTGTTAAAACACAGCAGCACTATTTTCCCAGTTTAAGCTGTTGGTTTGATAATAGCTATGTTTTGTGTGGAGAGCTGATAAGTAGCCAGCTGCTTTATAACCTCTGATATATGGTCTCAGGGTGTCCATGGCTTTATTCAAACAAACAAAAGCCCAGGGCAGGGCACATACTGTGTTCAGTGGTGGATGCTATTTTATTCGAGGTTGGTCTCAACCTGGAAGAAGCAACCACCAAATCACATACTTCCTGTTTTTTCTTCCTGTAATTCACTTGGTTGTTCTGACTTAGTGATTTAGTAAAAGCCCAAAGTCACATTTCACAATCACCTTTTGATCAGATAATGTTGAGAAAACAGCAGATACTTCCTTCCGCCTTTAATGACCAACCAATAACAGTACTGTGGCTGAATATTCTGCATCTGTGTAGTGCATCTGTTGTCTGTTCTTACTGGGGCTGAATTAGTGGACACACCTGTCAAACTCAGACACACATATGTAACTATATTATTGTGACTCTAAGGTAGGCTTGATAAATGTTTTGAGTAAACACGAAGAGTGCCGTCAGCAGATGAACATGCCCTACTGCTCTCTTTACATAGCTTGAACAAACTTGACGACAGTACTGAAGTTGTTGGTTGTTCACACACACATTTTCTAATTGTCTAGATGATAACCAGCACATCAAAATCCTCTCTTATCTAAGTCATCTTGCTTATATGAAATCATTTTCACCATATAATCATAACAATTACAAGTAGATATGACAATCATTATCGAGTTTGTTCTGTATGGGTCTTATTTTATCATATCCTCCTCTGCACATTACACATTACTTAGCTCTTAGCCTATTAATAGACATGCATACCACAGCAATGTGGTCCACACATGGACACAGTGACAGTCCGTACAGTCTTATCAGAAACTCTGTAGAGGACAGAGGAACTAAATTCACCTCATGCATTTCTGGACTCTTGTCTTCCTTTTGTTTGGTGCCATTGTTTCTGTATTGTGTATTCACTATAGTGTTCACTGTCTCTCTGTGCTTTCCACTCCAATCCATCACCAACTGAGACTGAAAATGCATTGTCTTAGGCCTGTAAAAAATGAATGGACCGTGAGGTAAAACGGGAGACATGCATTACTTAGCATTTTACTACTTCTGTTATTATTAAATTAGGAAGTTGAACATTCCTCTGATTGTTTAAAGCATTACTGAGAATTATTGAGGGAATCCAGCTGCCACAGAATCACATGGACTTTGTAAGACAAGGCGTAACTCTTGTCATGATGCTGAAGATGCAGATTAGTTTGTGGAAATGCAGGCTTTAGTAAACTGCAGTAGTATGTGACAAGGACAGATGAGGCATATTCATTGTATTTGCTTTTTTTCTGTTTTTGAGGGCACTGTCAGTTGTTTTTTTCAGGTGATGAATTAACTGTGAAGGAAATGCAGTGATTTCTTTAGAGATTTCGTAATACCAGTACTTAAAATTAACTGACTTCCCAGACTGATGAACCGCTTTTATGTAGGTCAAAGTACCAGGAAATGCTGCAGGAGGTCTAGTAACAGGAAACTCAGTTAGTACTTTGTTATACAAGGCTTCATGTTGCCTGCACATTAGGTGACAGTAGCAAAGCTTTGTGATGAAAAATGGCTTGTTGCCACAACTCTTCTGTGGAAAATCCTGAAATTCCTGAAATCACAGCACATATTTTAACATATATTACTGTGTGTGTGTGTGTGTGTGGGTGTGCGTGTGCGTGTGCGTGTGCGTGTGAGCAGATGTCTGTAAGATGGTGAAGCGCTCAGTAACCACCAGCAGCTGATCCTGAACAGCAGGTCACCTCAGATAACTTCAGCTTCATACACACCAGCACTTTAACTAACTTTGATCTAACAAAGTCTAAAATACATACGTTTTACTTTCATTTGGTCTTTTATTACTTTAAAAAATCAATTCACAAAATGCTTTACTTTCATTTCTGCAATAATTCAGTCAATTATTTCATATTTTGGAATAAAACGTCTGTATTTTCTGGCGTTTGCAGTGATTTACATGAACAGGGTGGGACGTGGCATCAAGACAATTCTCCTTTATTTCAAGGAAGGTTATTAATTACAAAAGAACGTCTGCATAAACGCCTACTTCAAGGATTGTAAAGTAACATGAGTGCATGACAAATAATTCATTAAAACAACTGGAATATATCCCAGAAAATAAAGTTAAATGATCAGGCGGAACATTTGAATGTTCCAAAAATATCTTTCTTGTGTTATTTTGTAACATTTAAACTTGTTGCTGTCTGAAGATAAGTATTTATTTCTCCTTTTTTCATCAGACACCAGACATCTGACCAACATTAGGTCACTGTAGACTATAAACATTAAAACAAACATATATACATTTACTCAACTGATGCATTCAGGCATTATGTAAATATTCCATAACTCCACAGAACATCCTCACCAAATAAAACGTCTGTATGTGGCTTATTAAGACCCATATTTACTGATATTGTCAGGCGGTGACCTCTGATGGCCGTAGTGATTATGACTGAAGGAGGAGGTCATGTGACGTAGTAAAAAGGACAAACACACACACACATGCACACACGTGACCTCACCTCGTAGTTCTGTTTCACAACGTTAACGTGTTTAAAACTGACCGTTTCTAAGGACGGGACAATAAGAATATTTTATCGTAGATCGTGATAAAAAACACTCACAATACGTCCTATCTGTGACGCAATACTAATATTTGTTTCTTTAAAAAAAAAAGCTGGAATGTTTCGAGAAAAAGTCGGAATATTTTGAGAAAAGGTCACAATTTTGTAAGAAAAAAGTCGTAATGTTTCGAGACAAAAGTCGTATTTTTCTGAGAAAAATAAGTTGGAAACGAAGCAATCTTCATTATTTAAAAAAATAACTTACCTATTTTAAAGTTCAAATTCAATCATACAAACAACTTTTAATATAACACATATTACATATAAAATACACAGAAAAAATTCGTAATGTTTTGAGAAAAAAAGTCACAATGTTTTGGGGAAAAAAAGTTGTAATGTTTCAAGAAAAATAAATCACAATTTTATGAGAAAAAAGTTGGAAACAAAGCAATCTTCATTATTTAAAAAAATAACTGAACTGTTTTAAAGTTCAAATTCAATCATACAAACAACTTTCAATATAACACATATTTGTTTCTTTAAAAAAGTCATAATGTTTTGAGAAAAAAGTTGTAATGTTTAAAGAAAGAAAAAAAATTCGCAATTTTATGAGAAAACTCAGAATGTTTTGAGAAAAAAGTTGTAATGTTTCAACAAAAAACTGTCACAATTTTATGACAAAAAAAAATCACAACAAAGGAAAATGTAAGATAAAGTGACTCCAGTGTGTTTTAGTGCCGTTTTAAGAGTTTTAAGCATATTTCGTTGATTATCGGGATAATATCCTGAATCGCAATTATTCTGGCCAGGATAATAATGACATTCAATGATCATATCCTCCACATGCCTAACTGTTTCTCAGCGTTAGTTAGAACGCTAGGATTAGGGATGATACTGACAGAACATGGAGGAGGTCCTACCTGTAGCTCTCCAGCTGGCGAGCGGAGGACACGGTGAGGAAACTGTCGGTCCTGGAGTTGTAGAGCAGCGGGCCGGGCAGCAGGAAGCCCGGCAGGAACCTCCCGAACGAGTAGCTGTCCTGCTCAAAGAACATCAGCATCCCGTCCATCGACTGGATGCACAGGGAGTGGTGACCTGAGAGACGGAGGAGAAACACTCATTATTATCTCACGCAGACCAACATCACACACACACACACACACACTGGACTGTTGCTGTTTATATATGTTAAAGAATTCACAGCAGCTCGGTACAAAGTCTGGCTTGCTGCTGAGGTCTCGCTGCTACAGAAGAAAATCTAATGTTTTCTGATGCAGAAAAACATCAAAGTACACATTTATTACTCAGAGTACAACAATAAGTTATACAGACAACAGTTTCGATAATTCCAGCTGCCCTTGATTCAACACGACTGAGAATCTTTCTTTCTTTCTTTCTTTCCTTCCTTCCTTCCTTCTTTCTTTCCTTCCTTCCTTCCTTCCTTCTTTCCTTCCTTCCTTCTTTCCTTCTT
>JAOVVB010274273.1:251-17850 GCA_028570985.1 Heterobranchus longifilis | reverse complement strand
GTGTGTGTGTGTGTGTGTGTGTGTGTGTGTGTGTGTGTGTGTGTATGTGTGTGTGTGTGCGTGTGCGTGTGCGTGTGTGAAATCTCATTCCACAGAGCAGAAGTTATCCAGAGTGTTCTCTCGGGTCTTGGGGAGCTCGTGTCGTTCCAGTAGTCGGTACTGGAAGGAAACACGGTTGATATAGTTCCCACTGGACACCAGCCTCACCACCGAGTTATCACAACCAATCTTCATCTGGGCTGAAGGGCCAGAGAGAGAAACAGATACTTTACACTGGAGCACATGCAGAGCATTCTTGTTGCTCACAAGAATGCAGAGCATACACACATACACACAAGAATGCAGAGCACAAGAATGTGTGCATGTGTCTTTGTTCGGTGTGTGAAAGGCACCAATCCACCCAGATCGTGGTAAACCAATAGAGATAGATAACATGGTATAGTAAAGATGTACAACATAGCGTATTTTAATTTGAAATGTAGAAATTCCTTCCAATGTTAATGAAATATCCTTGATCATATACTTTTATGGGCTGAGTGTTCACAAACATTTGTGGATTTTTTTCATTTTTTTTTTTCAGAAAATATGGGAATGTATTGGTGTTTATTTTTGTAATATTAAAATCAGGTGAAACTGAATTTCCATTGCAAATATGTAGAGATTTCACCATGTGGGATGTTACTACTATTATTTTGAAGGACTAATCTGCAGCATCATCTGTCAGAATTTCTATTATTGGAAGCATAATGCTGAACTCTCTGAACTGAAGTGTTTTGATGTGTGGGATCATAATATGCAGATGGAATTCAGTTTAAATGTTTTTGTCAATACACATGGTGAAATGTGCCAAACTGGGTTTTAAAAAATCAGGGTACTCTTCAGTGAAACAATACTAGTTAAAATAATAGCATAGCATAGCATAGTCATTGTCCAGTGCTGTTACAATGAAAATCACAGATTCACAGTGGAGGGAAACTGGAGGGGCTCAGACTCACCAAGCCCACTGAGGGAGAAACAGAGGTCTGCTATGGGGAACATCATAGAGGTGTCTACTCCATTCCCCCCTAGCAGCTCCACATAGTCACCTGACCCCGAGCAGCCTGTCCACACCTGCCTCTGTAAAAAAAAAAAAAAAAATTTAAAAGAACAAAATATTCTGGTGCTGAAGTGCAGCTAAAGCAAGCAGTTAATTTATTAAGTCTGCATATTGAAGTGCCAACAATTCCCCCAAACCATACAACCACATAGGTCGTTTGTTCCTATACGCTCTAATATGACCCACAACAGCGTTTCCTAAATTAGTGCCCCCTACCAGTGGCAGGAGATCAACACATTGTCATACCTAAACATAACTGTTGCAGTTTTGAACATGTTGCTATGGAGCAATGTGTTGATGAGCAGATCCCGGTTCTGTTTGTATCTTGTGTTTACCTGCACATGCTAGGAGTTAAAATAGTTGTAAGTAATAAGGAAGAAAATGCATTCAAAACATTTGTCAGGTCTCAATGTATTGGTGAGAAATACTGAAAGTAAACATAACTGTTACCTGTCTGCATACTGTCGGTTCATGTGTGTTATTGATTACAGCAATAATTCAAACAATCACATTGGCAGTAGTCTAATATTCTGTTGCTATATACCCGAAAGCTAAAGAGTACCTCAAGTTTCAATCCTTGGTCCCTCATATTTTCTATCCATGCTCCTCGTTTATCACATACTTTTACTTTTACATAAAGTATGATTACATGCAGCTGTGTATGCCTGTAAAACTGTTCATACAAATCATCTTTGAAATGTTAACACTTCCTCAACATTTGAGGAGAAATGTCAGGTTGTTGTATTTGGCCGAGCAAATCAGTACTTGCAGTTTATCATAATGTCAACAGTCTGGCAGGCAGTGTCAGCCCAGCTGCCAACATCTTCAGGAGTCATTTTATTTGTTCAGTCTTTCATCAACGTGATCTACACACTCTGTGCTTCCCTAACTTAACGAGATTTGGAGATTTGACACAGCACAGGCGACCCCTTTCACATTGTCACATTGTTTTCACTTTGACATTTGATACATCATTATTATAAAAGATATTGATTATAGCTGCTTTGAATATGTTTTGACTCCGTCAACTGTAATTGAAACTGGCTTAATTACATTATAGATTAGAAACTGTCCAACATCTTTATCGAACATTCAATATGAAGAGTTATCAATTTACACCTGTAACATTTCATGCTCGGTTTTGCTCATGAAAGCAGCTGATTGAAGCTCCGACATAACCATTGTGCACTCACACAGGTGTTTTCACTTTGCTTAATTAGACCTTTTGCCATGGAAGTCTAATTAGACTTTGTTGCACCTGTTCGAGCACAACAACATCTGACAACAGAATCACTCAAACACCAGCGTGGGTCTGCAGACAATTTGCCAAACAGAACATTGATTTTGGACGACTCTCCAAAACCCTGGCCTTTTTTCAATGATTTTTTTAGTTCACTGTTGATGTTTTTCAGTTATAATATCCAAGCACGGCAAAAGTCTAAATAGGGCAAATACAATGAATTTGTTGAAGGAATAGTTGGACTCTCATGTCTGTACAGTAACATTGAAAATATATCTGGAAGCAGAAGGCAGATTTTGTTGCGTTTGGACAGATCCAGGCTAGCTGTTTTTCTTCTGGTCCTTGCGCTAAAGTACGCTAACGGTCTCCTGGCTGCTTCATATTTAACAGACAGGAGAGAGGTGTTGGTGTCAGCAAGAAACCAAATAAGCATATTTCCAAAAATGTTGAACTATTCCTTTAATATTAGGAAAATGTCAGACCATCCTCTCGCTATAGGTCGTCTGTGCATGCAGCAGTGGTGACCTCTAGTGGCCGTAGTAATTATGACAGGAGTGACAAAGTCTGTGTAGGGAGGAGGATCTGGGTGGATGGGTGGGTCAAACAAACACAGGACTTTCACCCAGGAGGCCGCTGTTCATGTCCCGTGTGAAACCGAAACTCAACGTTGACTTATTTTAAGTTAACGACTATGTTAGTACATAACCACGTCACATACTACACCATGTCCATAACAAACATACTTATTTTTAACAAAAACCATGATCATTTCCTAAACCTAACCAAGTAGTTTTGTTGCCTAAACTTAACCAAAGAGTTCAGTTTCACAACATTAACCACGTGTTGAAAACTGTCTACATAGAACAGTCATATATGTTGTTTTGGGAGTCCAGAATTATCGTTTTTAAATACTGAAGTAGTTGTTTCCCACCCACACAATGCTCACCTCACACAAAGTAAATCAGTTGTGTAGCTTATTTTTTGAAGTCCTTATTCAAATGTGAGAACTCTACAGTACAGAAACCGATGATGATCCAGCTGACACTGGAACAAAAGCCTGATAATCAGACTGTAGTGCCATTTTGTTTCACTTCAGTGGACTTACAAAAACCTGTACAGCTGCATCCATCTCTTTTCTATTGCAATGTTCATGACTATAGTTAGGTAGCCGGATATGTAGTGTGATATATAAGTGTTTCCCCTCTGATTAGGGTTCATGCTGATGGATCTTACAGTAATGGTGGACTTTACTAAATGGAAATTAGACGGCTGTATTAGCTGTATTAACATAAAAGTTCATATGATTACTATGGTACACAGACAGACATCTCTGTATCTCGATCATTTAAAAAAAGAGTACTTCTTTGATAAGAGGGTTTTTTAACAAAAAAAAGTGGGGGTGTTTGTCTGTCTGTCTCTCTGTTTGTGTGTGTGCGTGTGTCACCTGTGGGCTGAGCTCATTGCTTTTAGCCTGCCCCAGGCTGAGATCTGTCAGTCGGATCTCCACAGGGTAGATGATGGAGAAGCTGCAGTTCCTGCGCTGGTGTGGCATCACCATGGTGAAGCTGCCCTCTGGACTCTGAGACATGATGTTACAGGCTTTTCGCACACACATCCACACACACACACACACACACGCACACACGCACACACACACACACACACACACACAGAGGAGGAGAGGCTTCAAATTAGCAGTTCCCCGTCACCAGAGAAACTCATTACTGACACCTCATGTCACAAATTGGACATGATCAAGGCTGACTGCGGGGAGGGGACACAATTAGGGCTGAGCATGGAAATCCAATTCCAGTTCTGATGACAAAGATAAGAAAATAATGAAATTTGAATTGATAACAGTATGGTAGACTAGACAGGCACCAACAGGAGTCGGAACCGTTTACTCCAGCGCGCATGTTGTTCATTTAGAAACATTTTCGTGGTGAAGGAACCGTGCCAATCGGAGCTGAGGAGAGAATGTTACAATAAATATTATTGAGTGTTATTTGTTCTGCAAGATTTGAAGACAAGATTAATGACTTTTAACTGTTGCACATGTGTGTCATTCTTCCATTTTTATGTTGGTAACTGTCACTCACATCATTTACAAAGAAGGAGAATGAATATAAATACAATCTGCTTTTATGTTTGATAAAACTTGTTTGGCCATGCATGGTATACATGTTGAGGGATGTAACATGTTTACTATTGCTGATTTACATATATATGTATATCACATTGTTTACAGAGATATGAATGCTGATTTATGGTCAGCTTCACCCAACTGGGTTCACTTTGTGGACAGCTGCACTTAATGGTCAATATATGAATAAAACCTCACTCACTGGCCTGAGATTTATGCTGTTTTCCGAGATAATCCATTCATTTTTTGTGTCAGTGCTCTTTCTTTGTCCATCTTTGTCCCACAGCCCGACTGTGATTGTTATGTTGTTTGACACAGTGTTAACACCGTGTTTGTCAAGCAGCTGGAAAACAGGTGCATGCCTCTCATTCAATCTCTTCCTGTCGCTCTCGGCCTTGATTAATGCTCGACCAGGCGCAAATGTCCAGGAAGGACACACATGCATGCACACAAATCACCAGTCTAGCCCTCATTTTAAAACACAAAAAAATAAACAACACAAATCTGATTTAGATGCAAGGCCTTGGAGCTGGTTTACATTTTTTTTCCTATAATTATGTTTGTTTACAATTTAGTTTTTATGGATGTTGTTTCTCTTTATTTTGCTTTTAGACTTTTTAGCCCTAAAGTGACTTCAAGGCCGTGCAGCAGGACTCACGGAAGGGGTTGTGTAGCTTTTTGACAGCGAGGGTGAAGCCACTGTCAGGGCTGTGGATGCGGAAGAAGATCATGGCGACGTTCTGAGAGGAGCGGCTGGTGGTTTCGGGTGTTGCGGAGGAGCAATAGTCCGTGTAGCGCTGGTTCATTGGGAGCTGATGGTCCTGCCTGCTGGGGAACTTCTCTCCCTTCAGAACCCAGCCGTCAAATATCTGTGGGAGGAAAATCATAGTTTCCTCATTATATTCATTCATGATTTCACTCACAGTATTTTCAACATATTACTATATTACTTGAGGGAAAGAATCAGTAAAGTGTTGGAAGCCAATAATGTAGATTATTTATTCCAGGGCCACTCCACTGACCCTTTGCATACACAATATGGAGTAACCATTGACAATGAGCATCATCTTAAAAGTCAGAATATGAACTTGCAGCAGGTGTAAAGCAAAACTGTATAAGTATTGTAAAAGTATGACATCTCACTTTTGTGTAGGAAGACTGGTAAAGGAGACTTTTCCTCTAAAATAGAGAATGTGTTCAGCTCTTTTTAAAAAAAAATTTTTTTTTCCATTATTTTTTACATAGGATGAATGTGTGGTTGTTGACTTGAAATATGAAAAACTGAGTGTATCAACTTAGTTTGGCAGGCAGTTGGTTTTGCAGCATTGAGTGCAACATAAAATAAATGTGAAATAACAGTCGGGGTAACAGACTCAGCAGCACTGCATCAATGAACAAGCATCATCATCAGATAAGAACAACACATGATGACTATCCTGTCATCCCCCTACATACAAGTATGACCAACATGGCATTATAATCAGGATCAGAATACATAAACACAACATCATACGAAATCAACATAAAGTATGACCAGCATAACATTACAATCTAATTACATCAACAGAATCTTCCAGCGGCAAAAACATAATACGAAATCAACATAAACATAAAGTATGACAACATTACAATCGAATTTAGATCAACAGAATCGTCCAGTGGCAACATCATAATCCGAAATCAACACAAACATAAAAGTATGACCATAACATTACAATTATTACACCAACAAAAGGCAACATTATCCTACAAGTAGGCCTACATATTCCAATATTTAGTTATACTGTATAATGAGTGAGCTGATCAATATGCTAGTGTCCTAAAAAATCCTTGTTTTCTATTAAACTTATAGTTCAACAATAATTTAACAATAGCAAAACAATAAGCTAATGGCAACAGTACTTTACTTTAGGTGTCTTTTCTAAGGACATTAGTCCAATACAGTTTACAGCATTATCTACACTGCTGTGTTGTGAATCATATTTAATTGCAACAATAATCCCAACATTAATTATTTTAATTAAATTGGGGGCAGCTGTGGCTCATGAGGTAGAGCTGTCGTCCACCATCCAGAAGGCCGGTGGTTCGATGCCGCAGCAGTCTACATGTCGAAGTGTCCTTGGGTGAAATACTGAACCCCAATTTGCGTGGGAGCAGGTGGCACCTTACATGGAAGCCTCTGCCACCACCACCAGTGGTGAATGTGTGTGTGGGTGAATGCTGACTTGTTCATAAAGTGCTGGTCGCTATATAAATGCAGTCCATTTATCATTTTAAATGAAATCTCATTTAATGTAAAAAATAAAGATGTGTGCACTTTCTCCTGCTAAAAGCGACTGATCTGTGCAGGTCAGATTACATTTCGCCCAGCCTGTAGGTTGGTGTTTTTTTTTCTGTCGTGCATTTTACCACTTCGGCCCACATGAACTGAAACTGCGATGTATACCTGGCAGGCTTGGCTACACAACTAAAGCCTTCCCACACTTGCTCTGAGTAATGTGACCAATGCATAGAGGATCCAGTGGGGTGTTTGGCCCTTAAACACTGCCATAACCCTGTTTGGCATCATTTTAATCAAACAGAAGAAGATGAAACAAAATGCATAGTTTAAATTTTAAAGCCCTGAACTTCCTGTCTTTTGCTTACAAAGAGGTAGGGGGATGTGTGGGTGTTTTTTTTTGGTGAGTGGAGCCAACCTTGATGAAGTCTCCGGCGCTGCAGTCGATATTGACGTCAGACAGCTCCAGGCTGATGACCTCACTGGGCTCAGCGATGATGAAAGCAGCACAGGCCAGCTGTGGCCGAGACGCCACGAAGGTGAAGTAGCCATCAATGGCCAGCATGTCCAAGCATCCTACAAACCACAAACAAGCATTACTTATTCATTAATGACAGAGAGGGGATTCCTACGACACTTTCTCTCTGCTGTTGACCACAAGTAAACATCAAGGATTTAGTTTGATCTCCAAAAATTGGTCATGAACTCAGTGTGATGGTAATCAGCTTTATGGTCAAACACACACAAGTCTTCAAGTGTTCGTAAGTGTTGACTGGAGAGTTGTTTATTCTGCTCACAGTCAGGGGTGTAGGTTTTTTTTCTTCAACATTTGGGGGGACACATATTAAGCAGGGGGTCACTTAATTTCCTGCATTCTGGTGAATTATGCACCAATCTGTGCCTTTTCTACATCAATTTATAGTGGAAATGTTATGGTACTAAAGTTGCTACATCTTTTTTCAGTTTTATGGCATATTGCATCTATGCTCGTGTTCCAGCTGTTGCTAATTTTGGGGGGACAAATGCATATGCTTTAAATATTGAGGGGGGGGCGTGTCCCCTGCATGTCCCCCAAAATCTGCGCCTGTGCATACAGTAGAGCTGATATGACTGGCTCTGGAAAGTTTGTGCCAACATTATTAAGTGTTCAGTAATTCTGCCAAAAGTGGACTTTCATAAAACATTGTGTTCACTTCTAACATTTTGCTGTGTGCACTTACTACATCCAAAAACTAAATAGATGTCCTACTGCAGGTGCAGTATTATGTAATAAAGAGGCATGGATCGATAAGTGATTAATTGATGACTGATGGATAGATTATTAAAAACCTGCCTGGACACTATAACTGCAATGAGCATCTCTGCTTTGAATGTTGTAAATGCATCACTTTTAATTAGGCTGTGTAAAGGGTTCACTTGTTGTTTGCCAAGTAGGTAAGCATAATCAGCTACTGAATAAAGCCATTGTTTACTGCAGCACTTACTGAGAGGTCGGCGGAAAATAAAGTCATCTGATTCTCTTTTCTGGTCCAAACTAAGCAGAGAATATAATCCATCTGCAGCTTCGTTGTCCTGAATAAAAACATAATGGAAATAGACGTCACATTTGAGGTTCCAGCTGTTCTCGCAGAAACTTTATAGATATCAGTTTAACCTACCTGACTTGGACTGAAGCAATGTGGAATTATTGATTAACAATCAGAAGTCTTACCTCAATATAGCGACTGAGCCCCATCCTTGATGAGAGGGAGATGAGAAAGAGGAACAGCTGTGCGCGCAGAGCCACCGACATGCTGAGTGCGTCTCGCGGTAACGTGTTTCCTGAAGCAGAGGGGGAATAACGGCGCTGTATGAGAGGTGGCCGCTTTTATAGCAGCGCGCGCGGCACGCACGCACACACACACATACACACACACACACACAGCGCGCGCGCGCGGGCCTACATCAGAGGGTCACTGACAAACACTGAGCCTGCGGACTTAGTCATTTTAATCGTGTGTGAAAACCTCTCATTCTACCAGTATGAGGACACTTAGATATGCCTGGCTTTGGAACTAATAATAACAGCGTATAATTTGGTTAAAAGAATGTATACTTGTCAAATTGTATGTAATACTTATTGCTTAATTGGTGATTACATTGTGCGATGGTTGTTACATTATGGTGGCACTTTATTCACGAAAAACACGCTGTAGCTACTGAAAAACTGTAGCAAACAAAACATCACATTGCAGGTATTTTACATCAGATACATATTTTTTAATGTTCTGTATTTATAGAGCGCCTTTGAACATTTGGCCAGATGCAAATAAACCTTATTGGCTCATATAGTATAATAATAATAATTATTAATCTCTCATACTGCACTGTAACTGTTATTCTTGTATTTTATCTATCTCAGCTTGTTTTTTATTTTTTAAACGGCTGTCTTTAACTGTTTTTAAATGTCATTTAAGGCTTTGTGTAAAACACTTGCAATTGTCTTGTTGCAGAACTGTGCTATATGATTAAACTTGCCTTGCCTTGCCTTACATATTCTCTGTAGATGAATGGATATTGTCCCTGATATATAAACACAACACCTACAAGCACGTGTCTATTGGAATGTTTATATGTGAAATGTATCTAATATTGCAATAGGTGAAATTAAAACACACATTTTCCCATACATGTATCACATGTATATGTCCTTATACCCTGACCTTGATAAAAATAAGATAAGATGATAATTTTATTGATCACCACTGGAAATTCACTTATCAGCAACCCAAGAGTCAAAAAAGCAAAGGAAAAAGTGATTGAGAATAAAATAGCTATATATATGCACCTTTTCACTTATAGATATGTCCATGATGGATAATTGCAGTGCTGGTGGGTGGGAAGCCAGTGAGGGATCATGGGGCAGAGGCAGTCTAAAGATTAGCAGGTTTGTGACTGGAACATTGCTGCTTCAGTGTGACAGTCTAACATCTGTAGACCTTTGCCTCAGAGTAAATGTTGAATGAGGAGGAGGCATTTTCTGATAGCACTGGACTAAATCACCTATCACTGCTAATACCCAATGTGTATTATAGTGCTTGTTTTCATCAACTCTATCAACTCCACTGATACACCTTACTTTGCCTATCATCTCCTCCTCTCCTCCTCTCTGCTCTGGGGTCAGTGATGTGTTGCCTCTACATAACCAGTTTAACTGCAAACTTCTGCTTCACTCCAGGGAGATTGGGTACACATACTTTTAAAGAACCATATCCACCTCCTGGTCATTAAGAGAGGAATCATGGAAAAGTTTTCGATTGATACTGTGCCAGCAAAACAACAAATACAATCAGCAACGTTGTACAGTATTTCTAGCTTCATATCCAGTAGTTAGTAACACTATAGTTTTGTTAAACAGAACCACACAAAATAATCTTAAATTTACATTTGATGACATACTATTGGTGTTTCCATTATTTTGGCAGACACGTGTTTCATTCCCACCAGAGACTGGTCGTTTTGTGGTTATGCTGTTCCATGCATGTGTGTGTGGAGAGATATTCACAATATGGCCACTTGTTCAGTCAATACGTCACCAGTGATGCTCCACCTGGGTGTTTTTCTGCAAGTGAGACCCGACAGCCAAAGCCCTAAAACATATTGAAAAGCACTGAATTAATGACATATTTAAAGAAAACAAGAACAAACTGGGGGAACACAAAGAACCAGAATGCATCACTCCCTCCCTAAAGGTCAGGGAGTAGAAATAGTTGAGAGTATCTTGGCACAATCATTGACAGGAAACTGAACTTTGATGTAAACACTGCAGTAATCTGTAAGAAAGGCCAGCAAAGACTGTATTTCCTACCAAGACTTAATGTCTTTGATGTTGACCGCAAATGAATGGTGCTATTTTATAGATCATTCATTGAGTGAGTTTTAACATTTTCACTGGGATCGTGGTACGGCAGCCTGAATGTCCAAAACAAAAAAAGACTGGGTAACATTGTTAAGGTGGCCACAAAGATCATCTCTGAGCAGCAATCCTCCTTGTCAGACATCTTTTATCACCAAGTATTGAGGAAGGCAGGGTCGATTTTAGGGAGCCTGGAGCATCCTCTCTTTGAGGCACTTCATCTCCTCCCTTCAGACCAGAGGTACACAGTTCCCAGTGCAAAGTACAATAGATTTAAATTCTCATTTGTCCCCAGTGCAATAAACATGCTCAATTTGCACAAAACGTAATTGTTACCTTGCATCTATGCACTTTCTGATCGCACCATAGCACTTCATCTTGTCTTTGATCTTTATCTTATGTATCGCAATTTTCTGCATATTTTTATAGATTTTATTGCTGTATTATTGTGTGTGTTCTGTCACTGTTTGTCTGTGCTCTGCTGCAAGCCGGATTTTGTCCAGTGGGACAATAAAATACTGAACTGAACTGAACTGAGAATG
Source organism: Heterobranchus longifilis (assembly GCA_028570985.1). Lineage (NCBI taxonomy): Eukaryota > Metazoa > Chordata > Actinopteri > Siluriformes > Clariidae > Heterobranchus > Heterobranchus longifilis. Next base: position 6,656 of record JAOVVB010274273.1, on the reverse strand, counting down.
TAGATATAGAAAAAGGAAAGAGAGAGAGAGAAGCTGTGATGTAATCTGGCTTGTTGTGACATAGCAAATTCATTTAGATGAGACTAATCGTTTGTGTCCATGCTGCCTTTGTGAAAGGTCAAACTCGGACGTGGCGGAGTGTAAGCAATGATGAGCATCCTGTCAGTGTTCACTTCAGCCCACACTTTGTCTCGTTCAGCTCAAATACAGACGAGAGACTGTGTGAAACTCTGGCCTGCAATTATCTTGAGCTAATGATAGCTGACATTTACTCATAGTGATGAAGGTCTGTGACGCCACACACAGGATTACAAACCACAAAAAAACCCCAAAACAATAATGAACATCATGAATAACACTTGGTCTAACAGCCGCTCAGCTTGTTATCTTACAATGCTGATGACCTATTCAAGGTGTATTACTTTCATTTTAAAGCCAGTGGTCAGCGATAATAATTAGTTGTCTTACAGAGTCCTTGTGTTGAGAAGATGTCTGAACCTATTAGCTCGGGACTCGCTACTAAAGTGTGCTTTGCTAATGTGAATGACAGCAGAGGAAAAGGAAAATGTTAGCAAAATGCTAGATGGTGTGTGTATGTGTTTCATGTGCTACAAGTGCTTGTCCCTTGGCGATTTCACACAAATGCTGCGATGTGTGTGATGCGGTGCAGTGATACATAGTGTAATTGTTTAAATCCAATTTATTAAATGAATCGATAGATTTTAATGAACAAGTAACCCCAGTCTCATTATACTGTACTGCTCTAAATGATGAACATATATATCAATTCACATCATGCTGGTCTATTCAAAGAGTTCATCTTCTAATCTAATCTAATACAATCATATCTAATCCCTCCCTTCCCATACCCCACACCCCACTGCCCCCCCCCCCACCCTTTGGCTGAAAATCTTGAATGAATGGATTAACACGCGGTGCTGCTCAGAGATGAACTCTCTGTGCACTTTCCTGTTCCCATTGTAGACATCAGGATAAATAAATGCAACAGTGGCAGATAAAATTACACAAAGAAAACATGACAGCACACAGTATCCCATTAATATGTGGCATAAAAACAGAACACATACATATTAAATCAGCTGTTAGAATCAATGAATTATGTTTGTATGCAAAAGTTGGCAAATGTCCCGTTCTGATGTTGGTGAAAATTTAACATTAAATTCAGATATGATTAATCATAACATGGTAATTAATCAAGAAAGCTCTGTGTCCTCACTATTAAAATAAATCCAAGTGCCAGCTCTGTCTCAACAAGACAAAAGACTACAACACCATCTGGTGGCAAGAGCCATGCTTACAGTTTTCTTAAAAATGCAACTAATTCTGCTCATGAGGATTTTCTTCAAGACAGAAGCAGCTCAGGATATTTTAAAGGTCCCATATTCTGCTCATTTTCAGGTTCATACTTGCATTTTGAGTTTCTACTAGAACATGTTTACATGCTTTAATGTTCAAAGAACTGATTTTCTCATACTGTCTGTCTGAATATTCCTGTGTTCATCCTCTGTCTGAAACGCTCCGTTTTAGTGCCGGTCTCTTTAAGCCACCTCCCAAAAAAGCCCAGTCTGCTCTGATTGGTCAGTGTTTCGGGGTCTTCCGAATCTGCGCTCTCGGTGTCTCTGCATCATCACTGCACCCGGGTAATGACTTAACAGTACTTTATACTGATATATAGTATAGTTGTGACATCACAGCTTAACAGATAGATATCCTGAATAGTGAAAAAAAAACTCCCTGGCCTGTTTGTATTTCCTTAACCTGATTACAATCGTCCTGGGCGGCGCCACACCAGGAACGGGAACAGAGACACAGACTTCCTGTGCGGACAGGAAGTAAGGCTTTATCCCGGCACTGTTTGGTAAACCTGCCAGACTACAGGAGTCCTGAAGGCTCATTTAAAGGCACAGTTTCTGAATAGGGACTGTGTGCATTTCTCCGTGGATTGAGCGTTTTGATACTTTCACAGTATTCATAGCACCTAGATCTACTTTATAATAAAAAAAAAAAGGACATGGAAATCTCACTTTTACAATATGGGACCTTTAAGTAGTGTGATTTTAGAGTGCCCTCTGTGTCTGTGATGATTGCCTCAGCTGGCCAGATGTGGCAGTCACCCCTCCATGTGGTCAAAGTTAAATCACAATGATTGTTGACTCCAGACATTAGCGTTTTAACCCTGCCTCGTATGCCTCCCAGCATGCAACCTCCTCCTGCACACCTGCTCCCTGGCAAAGATAGCACATATAGCTAAGTATGCTTTGTTGTTCATTGTGTGTTGACTCCCTTAGCCCCCCCCACCCACACACACACACTCACGATGTGGAAGTGTGGATCTGTCTGTCAACACAGCGGTCCAGCCCGGCTCTCCTTACTGCCTGACTGACCCATTCATCTCCTGTGGGGGCCGTAATGAGCCGACCCTCCCCGTTTGGACCGACCTGACAGAGAGAGATTACTTTAAAGCCTGCATGGATTTTCTCCCTTGTCCCCTCCTCCCCATTCCTCTCCCCTGAAAGTGGTTAATTCAAAGCTCATTAATGAGGAGCGATGGATAACACACTCTTCTTTTAATTACCTTCCAACGGAGTTCTTCAGGGGAGGCCTGGTGACTCCCATCTGATGCCGGCCTGTTTGTTTGGTTTGCTTTTAAAGTCTTTTATCGAATACATTTTCTAGTCAGGATAAATTATAAGGAAGCATTTATGGGTCAGTCATAGAGATACTGTATATTAAGGTGACAAATGACAGCATATACAAAGTAAACCTTCATAAAAATAGTCTTGGTGTGGCTAAGTGTAAGCTTGTTTAATGTCACATTTTCCAGTATCAAGTAATTATTGGCAAGGTTATTAGACAAACCTTGATTCTGTTCAGCATTTAGAATATATTGATATATTATATATAATATATTAATATATATTGTTCTAAGTGTATACTGATTATGCTGAGGTATTGTACATACTGGAAAGAGCCACTGGAATAGCTTTTTGTTGTCTTTGGTCTGGTAAAGCAATATACACACTTTGTAAATTGAAATTGTGCAGTGATAATTGATGATGCATGAAGATGATGAGAATAATTCTACATAATAGTATAATTACAGAGTGCACTGTGGAATACTTGTTCCGGGGCAGCAAGGGACCTATTTACTCAAGAAAACACAATCAGACAGACTGACGCAATCACACTGCAGTGGCCCAAAATTTAACAAAAGGGCTGAGGGAGTAAAATCATTTCTTAAAAACATCACTCCAATCTTGTTAGGTTGATTGAGGAGGAAAACATTGGTCAAAAATCCTCACATTACATTCCTATTTGTATATCCAACTAGCCTATCATAATGTGTTTTGTCCTGGTAGCTCACTCATTAACTCACTGAAGCCTGATCCTAAAAGACAAAGCTGAAATTAATTGAAACCATGAAGGGCTGCTATTGAACATCCTCTGTTGTAAGATTACGTGTTCTGTCAAACAAACAATTCATATCAAAGTGGGTTAGTCAGAGGGGTCAGAAGAAAACAAATGGGAGATGATGTCAATGACAACAAAGCTGCTTCAGTATACAGTGTATGAATGGGTACCTGCTGGGTTAATGGATAGGGCCACATCCACTTCCTTGTCCAAAGTCTCAGGAGGCTCCTGTGTCAGTCAGTTCAGCTCATGTCTTCGAAATAATTCTTCAGCTGCAGGCAGTGACCATTACTGATACAAAAACAGCAGAGCATCAACTGTCTCTTTGCATCTGGAGGTTCCTGTCTGATGCTTTTATCCAGAGTGGACTACATGGTACCCAGTTCAACGAAGGATGGGTGCACCTGTGCCAAAAGAGAGAAACACTGTAAAGAGTCCAATGATGGAAGCACTGCAGCAGACAATGATAGGATGAATCCAATGCATTTTTCAGCTCTGACTCATACTCTTCCTCTTTTTGCACAAATCATCTCAATCGTAGCCAGTTGCAAATATTAATTTTGGATGAGGCCTGGATAGCAGCGCTGCAAAGATTAAATGATTAATTGATTAGTTGTCAACTATTAAATTAATTGCCAACTATTTTGATAATGGGTTAATTGGTTTGATTAATTGGTTAATTTTCAAATTCAAAATTCTCTGATTTCAGCTTCTTAAATGTGAATATTTTCTGGTTTCTTGACTCCTCTATGACAGTAAACTGAATATCTTTGAGTCGTGGACAAAACAAGACATTTAGGCCGTCATCTTGGGTTTTGGGAAACACTGATCGACATTTTTCACCAATTTCTGACATTTTATAGACCAAACAACTAACCGATTAAACGAGAAAAAAATCGACAGATTAATCAACAATGTAAATCATCGTTAGTTGCAGCCCTATACTGGATAGTATTTTACTCCTAACTCTGCATCCTTGTTGAGGAGCTAGGACTGTCCTACTGTATTTGTTAGTCAAATTTCATTGACTGCCAGCAAAATCTGCTTCATTTAACTCAAATTCTGACTGACATCCAATCTGGATATGTAAACTGTATGTTGTCCCCTAAACATACAGTCTGAAGTTCCCTGGTTGAAGTTCCCTCAAACTCTGGGCAGGTGGGTGGGCCTTTGACACTCAGTAAATGTGTTCCTTCATCATTCAGCCTCCACTGTGGTCTGGCCAGTCTGATCCAGCCTAATAAACATTGATTAGTCCACATAATCAATGCACTCAATGACAATGATTCAGTGCACTGCATAAATGTATCGACTGCAATCAGCTATAAACAGCAGCCCTCTTTTTCATGCATTTTCTGCGTTTTATTAGCTATGTTTTGATGGAACAATAATTGTATAATTCTCTGTAGAGTTAACAGACATATTTCATTAAGTGATACCGAGATGAGATAAAAAATCTATTGACCATCTGTCTAGATTTTTTTTTTTTTTTAATAAATAAATAATTGAATGAATGAATAAAAAAAAAAACATTTTTTACATTGTGATCCTCTCGACAGCCACCAGAAGGTGGCAATGTTTAGCTGCTGTTGGCATCAAAGTAGTGACAGCTCTTTGTTGCTTTCTTATCCTGAAGTGTTTGCACACTGAATTATATTTTCTGTATTTTTGCAGAGGTGTTTGAACTGAATAAAAGCGCAGAAATGTGACCTTTCCAGGCTTGAAATTCAATAATAATCAGGGGGTTCAAATCAGGACATGAAGCAGAACAAATGTTGGATATTGTAGCCAACAGTTTCATAATACAAAAACATAGTTTAGCCACCTGCATTCAGGTTCAACATGTAAAAAGACATCTAACCTGTCGGTCTAGGTGAGGAAAGTTTTTGGGGAATTCCACAACACACCTAAATTCATTAAAAAAACACCATCTAAGATCCAATGTGATGTATCATCTTTCAGTAAACAGTTGAATTCAAGGAAGAAGTGCAGTAGGAAAACCCCAACGTGAAGCATGTAACTTTGCTTCTCCTGGTTTCCGTGGCCATGCATGACCAGGTCATGTAATGAATGTTGATAAAGTAGAAAAGCCTGTTTAATCAGGACGGATCACTGTGCAGAGGTGGAGAATGTCAGAGAGAGCAGGCACAGCTGCTTAGTGAGAAATCCAATATTGACTGTCGGGATAAATGTCCTGCATATTCTCTCATCTGTCCCAGGGGCCGTGGTATTATGCCTCTCACGTTAGCACTCCTAATTGGATTAAAAATGGCTTGTTATTGGGAGAAAAATGACTGAGAAAACTATCATGATTATTGCCTCTCAACAATGTTGGCTCCCAGAGCTGAAGAGGTGAAGTAATTGTCATGGCTTTGGAAAATGTCAAAATGGGGAGATGCAGTCTGTTTCAAAACAAACAGTTGCTTTGATTGATTGCGTTATAAGATCAAACCAATGGGAGACAATGCAGTCACATTCAGTGCCTCATTCATTGTCTTATTCCGGTACAGTAAAGCAAGAAATGTCACATCAAAATGTAGCATTCATGGCATGTACTTGCAACATTTTATACTTTTCAAATTGTTATATAATCAACTACACTTGTGTGTGTGTGTTTGTAGGCAGACATGTACTGTATGCATGCACGCCTGGCTGTGAATGCATGTGTGAACATAAATGAAACAGACAAATCCATCAGACGTCCACTGGGTTTTGGTTTGTATACCACCAGGAGCACCCATTAACAGAAAATAAATGCTTGACGCCATAAAGCTGACAGTGTCTCATTCATACTGACACTCTGGCTAAATTACACATAAAAGCACTGATAACATCATCATTAAATATTGATTTTAAGGATGGTTGAAACGAAAACACATCCACACATATTCTGCAGATGAGGGGATCTGGACGAGAGTCAAAGCAGATTGAGCAGAGTGATTAAAAAAAAGAAAGCATAGGGAGCTACGGGGG